>JAFVLL020036972.1:0-12710 GCA_021397915.2 Tor tambroides | reverse complement strand
GGCTGATACAAAGGGAATGTGGCGGTTTGGAGAGCGCCCGAGAGAGGTGGCGCTCCTGCGGAGGGGCGATAAGGCAGCTGTGTCCGCCTGCAGCGCAGAGATAAGACTGAGCACTGGCATGTGTCGCCCCTGATCGCAATTTCACACTCAATATTCATCCAGCCTGACAAACAAGCACCATTTAAGATAAAAAATAAATATAGACTCCTTCTGCCATTACCTTCTGTTTATTAATCTGCCTGCGCCCACTGCCGCTTTTAAAGAGCGGTAAACACCTCAGCCACACACACGCATACACATATGCAGACGCATAGAGGCACATCCCACATAAGCATCCCATCTACATGCAAGGGCAGATGCACATACAAACACAAACAGACCGATAAGGCTGCCAAAGACAATACTGCGTACGTGTGTGTGTCGATGTGGATTTCGGCACGCACGGCACCCCTGGCAAGCTGCAGCTGGTGTCCCGAAGCTTCCTTTCTGTGTACTCCCTCAAATGTTTTATGTGTACGACCTGGCAAGGAATATATGGCTGAGAAATGACTATTGTGGGATCAATAAACTCACGGATACAACAAAGTCACACATTTTCTGTGACGGTTATGTTCTAATAACAGGCTGTTAATGCTTAAGGATCTGTAGGTGGCTTCACATCTTTGTCCAGTGGTGTGGTGCTGCGTGGGCTCTTGAGAATAAATTGACTTGTTTAAGGGTTCTTGTGATGTGTAATTATTTATTTTCCCTGTCCCATAAAATTGTAGTATAGTACAGGCTATCAAAAGCCACATGACTTAATGACTTAATTGTGGTATAATGTACAATGTTGAGGGTGTCACGTTTGAAAGTAATGCGTTACATCAGGGGTTTTCAAAATATTTCATAAGTTGAATCCCTTAGATGCAAAATATTTACTTGAAGTACCCCCTGAGATTTTAGGTTAATATCTCAACAATTTAATGACACATTTGCATGTTTACAGTTCTCTGATATCAGGTAATGGCCATTTGATCTGCAAGTAAATATATTACATTTTTCATTAGTGTTATAATAAATTAATTGAAAATGTTCAAACCTCCAAATTCAAACCATTTTAAATCCCTAATCTTTTCATCAAAATCAGAACCTTAATCAGAATACTGCTGAAATGCTGTAAACTTCTGTCCACAGTAATGATGGAAATTATGTAGTGTGTGTAAATAAAGTAAACCTAGTCCATGTTGCATTCCCAAATGCACATTAAACTCACAGCACAAGCAGAGATGGAGTTTGCCGCATTGAACTTCTTCTGATCTTATGGGGTGCAACCCCATTTATTTATTTAAATTTGACATTCAATATAAATAATTATTAGTTTTTCATCAGTTCAGGAACCTTCTGCAATTAGCAGACTAATTAATAACTAAACGCAATTAATTTCTGATTTTTTTTAGTTCATTTACAGAAACAACAGAAATTTTTTAAATCATGTTAACATGCACAATGTATTTGACTTCTAAAAATGCTTCTAACCACAAGTTGTGAGCTGTAGTTCCAACACAGATTTACAATGCTGTTTGCTAATGTTTGCTGGAATTATGGTTTTGGGAGTTGCTAAACAATGTTGGCAAAGATTTGTGACCACAGTTGGCTTACAGTGTTTTCGGGAAACACCCCTAGAACGGTAGCGCTACACCTGGATTGCAGATTTCTTTTAGTTTTTGTCTTTTGTACAGCCACAACACCCCTCTATAGATATTTTTCCACATACAGGGTCAACAGCTTTGTTGGTTGTAATTGAAGGAATGTCATTTTGGGAAGTTGTAAGTTCCAAAAGTACTGTGTTACTTTACGTTTCACTTCAAAAATGTAATCTGATTCCATTACACTTTTTAATTGTAACACATTACACCAATGCTGCTAATATACAGTGCCTTGCAGAAGTATTCAAACCCCTTCATTTTTCTCACGTTTTGTTATGTTGCAGCCTTACGTTAAACTGCTTTAAATTACTTTTTTTCCACAACAATCTACACTCCATACACCATAACGACAAAGAAAATAACAGATTTTTAACATTTTTGAAAATTTATTAAACATAAAAAACTTAAATGATTCTGTTGCATAAGTATTCAAACCCTTATCTGGGACAGTTGAAATTTAGCTCAGGAGCATTCATATTGCTTGTAGATGTTACTACACTTTGAGTGAAGTTAACCTGTGGCAAATTCAATTGAATGGGTATGATTTGGAATGGCACACACATCTTAATAAAAGGTCTAACAGCTGAAAATGCATATCAGAGCAAAAACCAAGCCCTGAGGTCAAAAGAACTGCCTGTAGAGCTCAGAAACAGGTTTGCATCAAGCCACACATCTGGGGAAGAGTTCAGAAAAAATTCTGCTTCATTGAAGGTTCACAGAATCATGTAGCCTTCATTATCCATAATGGAAGACGTTTGAAACAACTAGAACTCTTCCTAGAGCTGGCCTCCTGGCCAAACTGAGCAACTGATGTAGAAGGGCCTTGTCTAGACTGGTGGCCAAGAAACTGACGGTCACTCTAGTTGAGCTCCATGATCATATATGCAGATGGGAGAAACCTACAGAAGGGCAAACATCACTGCAACACTCCACCAATCTGGGCTTTATGTTGGTGTGGCCAGACTCAATCATCTTCTCAGTGAAGACACACAAAAACTTGAATTTGCAAAAAAGCACCTAGAGGACCCTTAGACTGTGAGAAACAATATTCTCTGGTCTGATATACCTCAATTCCAAGCATCATGTTTGAAGGAAACCAGCTCTGCTCATCACCTGTAGAGTATCATCCAAAAAGTAAAGTGTGGTGGTAGCAGCCTCATGCTGTGGGGCTGTTTTTCAGCGGCAGGGACTGAGAAACTTGTCAGAGTAGAAGAAAAGCTCAGTGCACCAAAATATTGAGATAGCCTTAATGAAAACCCAGTCCAGAGCATTCAGAACCTCTGACTGGGCAGAAGGCTCACCTTCCAACAGGACAATGAACCTAAACTCACAGCAAGAGTGGCTTATAGACAACTTTGTGAATGTCCTTGAGTGGCCCAGCCACAGCCTGGGATTGAACCTGATCAAATATTTCTGGAGAAACCTGAAAATGTGCATCTGCCCCATCCACCCTGATGGAGCTTGAGAGGTGAAGAGGTGAGGAGAAGAATGGCAGATAATTGCCAAATGCTGATGAGCAAAGCTTGTCACATCATACCCAAAAAGACTTGAGGCTGTTAAGGTGCTTCAGCTAAGTACTGAGTTAAGGGTTTGAATACTTATGCAATGTAATTATTTCAGTTTTTTTATTTTTAATAAATTTACAAAGCTGTGACAGTTCTGTTTTTCTTTGCCATTATGGTGTATGGAGTGTAGATTGATGTGGAAAAAAAAAATAATTTAAAGCAGTTTAACATAAGGCTGCAACATAACAAAACGTGAAAAAAATGAAGGGGTATGAATACTTCCGCAAGGCACTGTAAATGCTGACCGTTATGCCCTGCAGTAGCATGTTAAGATCTGTCTGGTCCAGCTGGAGGTTCCCCCTTGTAAATCTGGTCTGGGCTGAGCGGAGCGCTAGCTGACATCACTGTACACTCGCTGCACCTCCACAGATGGGAGGAGAGGCCTGCCAGCTGGCACAGGGACACCTTCTATCCCACGCTGGCTCACGGCCAGGAGGTCTGACTGCTGCCCCGATACCCATTCACACTTCTCTCTCTCACGCACACATGCTGCATATTCAAATGGAAAGTAATACGGCTCTGTGGTGGTTTGTAAGGAGAAGAGGCATGATGAAGGCGGAGTATGCTTCGACCATTGTGGTTTAATACTAGCTTAATGCATTGTACACTTCTATACCTTTATATGACAGAGATAGTAAGAGTAGTATGTTAGTATACTGTTCTGAATGTAACCACAGTGTTTATATGTTACAAAAAGTAGTATTCTATATGTCACATGACCTCAATACATGCATGTTTAATTCATTGAGTGCAATCAAAACGAATTTAGTTCTTTTGCATTTTTAATTTTGTGTAAAAAAAAATCTAAACTTTTCACAGTCGAATAAAAGGTAAAACATCACTACCTGCTTACGGAAGGTCTGAAAATTTGTTACTGGCAAATGTACTGCATAATCTGGAAATTCAATACGTTTTTTAAAATGCATACTGTGCATAGCATGTATACTGGAGAGTAATAACAGAAGGAGTGTTATGCTAGTTTGGTTTTCTTAACATGTCCAATCATACATCCCTGCTTTTCCCACTGCACACACTCACACACACACACACACACACACACACACACACACACACACAGAATCCCTCCAGAACAATTAGAGAATTTAATGTATATGCAACAATATTGACTGGGGCTGCAACTCCCAATATGAAGAGGAATCAGGGGAAATAAAGCTGTAACTGAAGATACGCATTGCAGTTATTTAGACAGAGCCGCACCATATTCTACAATAAACATGGCATGGCCTCCCTCCTCATATTGCTGAAGGTAGTAGTTTAGTTTGTTTGTGCAGTAGATACAGGCATGTGTGCACTGGAAAAGGATTTAAAGTTTATCCATTTTCTGGGTTCACTTGGTCACTGCACACAACATTATCACAAACTCAACCTGTGGCAAATTACTGTGACCCTGTGTACTCTATCAGACGTACACATACTAATAGCAGAAGAGGAGGGGGCACTGAAATATAGGCTTTTGCCAACACAACTACACCTTGTGAAAAAGAAGTGCACTTAATTGTATTATTTCAAAAATTAAAAGTGTATTTTAAAGAAATTGAACATGTAGATAATATAATAATAATGAAATAAAAGGCCACTTAAGTGTATTTAAATGGAGTACACTTTCATGTTACTTAAACACTTATGTACACTTTTTAAAGTGCACTTTACAATAATGTCAAATTCTCCTTTTTTTTAAAAAAACTAGGGCTGTCAAATCCATTAATCGTGATTAATCGCATCAAAAAAAAAAAAATTTTTTAATATATATATATATATATATATATATATATACACATAAATGCATATGTTTAAGAAATATTTACATGTATACATATTCATTTTAAATACGATTTATATTATGTATAAATATACATTCATAGTACATATATTTCTTAATTATATACATGTATGTGTGTGTATTTATATATACATATAAATATACACAGTACACACACATTATGTAAACACAAACTTTTATTTTGGATGTGCTTAATTGTGATTAATTGATTTGACAGCCTAAACACAGTTTAAATCATTATGTTTTAATCTTTTCTCATGCATTAAGGAAGTAAACTTATTTTAATGTCTAAAGTTTATTTTAAGTACTTGATTATAATTTTTACTGTAGGGTGTTATTACATACAATAATATATTTTATTAAATGTATAAGTTGATAATTTTAAATGTACAGTACTAAATTGCAACTTGTGTTCATTATATTATTACAAATACATAATTGCAGATATACTTAAATTATTTTAGTTTACCATAATTACCATTACCATAATTACATACAAAAATTTATTTAAATACATTTCTGAAATTACATATAAAGGTGTAGTTATATCTATCTTAGGTGGGTCAAAAAAGACTCTAATTTTCATCTAAATTTATAAAAAAAAAAAAGTAAACTATAATGAATTTTCATTTTTTAATTGCAATTAGCATGCAGTTAAGTGTCTAAAAACATTACATTTAGTTTGCACTTTAGTATATTCTTTTAAAGTATATTATTTTTGTAATAATCTTATGCCAAAAGTATACATCCTTTTCACAAGGGACAGCATACGGTACAGTGTCCAAGGGCTGTTTAAAAAGAACGAATAAAAAAACAAAGAAAGAAAGAAAACAACCCCCATAAATTTTTTTCATATTCGTGTACTATGTTTTAAATAAGTCTATAAGTCTATTGAAGCTATACAATAATGCTCTCAAATTTTAAATCAAATGTTAACATTAAACTATTACGTTCATACCTTGTATGCTAGTTTTCCCCACAGTATAGTTTACTTGGCATTGGCTGGTAGTGTGTATGTTTGTGTGAGTATGTATGGCTGTGCGTTTATGAGAGTCAATCTTCCGTCTGACTGCCTGAGATATGTGCAGTGTATCCCAAGCTAGATAACATTCAATGCTGTATCAGTTTAACCAAGTACAAAGTGACACAATCATATCCCATGTATGTTGTCATATCCCATCAATCCTTATGCATATGCTGCAGAATGTCTGAAAGGATGCACAAACCATTTTGTAGAGGCCCTAAAAGCAGAGATCCCAGAGGAAAAACTGCTAACAAAACTGAAAACACTTTGGACGTCCCTTTAAAAGCTGTGTGCCAGGAAAAAACTGCAAATACACACAATCCACTTTTAATACACTTGCTATTAAGTCTTCTGAGGCCAGTGATGTAATGTCTGGTGACCGTGGTCACGAAGAGAGTCACACACATATATACATTTACACTCTCTAGTAGCATTGGATCTGTGTGATAGGACACTTTGTGGTGTGTTTATGAGGCTGAAACAGCAGGCAGCCTGCATGCGATGGGATATACAGTAAAGTAGATGTGGTTTATGGCAGTGCCCACCCTCTGCTTTTACACCCACTGTGGGTTTGGCACTTACGGGGTCACCTACAGTCAGACATACACAAACAGAGACACTAGTGACACTGTGGGACAAAACAGAAGGCAAATCACTTATGACACTCATCTTTGGTGGTAGAGGATGGAACAAGACAAAGAATAAAAAGACAAATTGTTTTTGATAGTTCAGTATATTAACGCAAAGGGGTGTTCACATTTACAGCGATTTGCAGTGACAAAGTCACCAGAAGTCATTCATTTTCAATGAGAGCTGGCAATTTCTGGTGACATGAGTGTCAGTGACAGTTGGAGATGGATGTGGGCATGTTGATAAAAGTGTAACTGAGCAGCGACTCAATGACGACCAACTGAAGTTTATTTACTATGAGAGACTTTCCACTCGATTGACTGCAAAATTAAAGTTATTGTGAATAACTTAACTTTTTTAATATGATATTTCTATTGCTCACATGCAGGGCACTGACATACGGGACCCTCATGCAGGGGGCCCAGACCCTCTATGGGGCCCCCTCACAGCATTAAGAGTCACATATGGCTAAATTTGCTATTAGATTAAATTAATTAATATGCATAGAATATCTAATATGTGTAACATGATGAATACCCTTGTGAAAAGGAAGTACACTTTAGTGTACTTATGAAAAGGGTACTTATTATGGAAACAGCATGCTTTAAAAGAATTGAATGCGAACTAAATGTAATGTTTAACAGATACTTAACTGCATGTTACTTGCAATTAAATGAGAATGTACTATAGTTCAAATTTTTATTAAATGCAGTTAGTTGAACTTTAGAGTGCTTTTAGATAAGATATATTTAAAGATATATTTAACTTAAAGTTGAATAAATACAGAACGTGCATCGAAAATTGACACAGAAGAGAAGAAATTGTTGTATACAGTCGTTGTTTTTCATTGCGCAAAAAAGTATTCTTGTAGCTTCATAACATTATGGTTGAACCACTGATGTCACATGGACTATTTAACAATGTTCTTACTACCTTTCTGGGCCTTGAACGTGTCAGTTGTGTTGCTGTCTATGAAGGCTCAGAAAGCTCTCGGTTTTCATCAAAAATATCTTCATTTATGTTCCGAAGATGAACAAAGGTCTTACGGGTTTAGAACAACATGAGGGTGAGTAATTAATGACAAATTTTCATTTTTGGGTGAACTAACCCTTTAAATAAGACTTAATTATATTGTTCTATGTAATTTCATAATTGCTTCTGTTAAAGTGCTAAATTATCTCAGTCAAAGTGTACTGCCAAATTTCCCAACAAGCATTTACAATATGGTAAAGTAAAATATATAAATTTTCATTAAAACTTGTATGTCATGTATATTTGTAATGACAAATTTGTAATGATGATGTTGTGATTTAGTATGTTTAAAATATATTACATTTATACGTAATACTGCATAAAATTAACAGAAGTTAAAATTATGATTGATCGCTTTACATGTGCTTTAGCATCTTAGTGCATACTAAGCGTACTTATCTAAAACATGACAAAAGATTATTCAAATATTATGGTTTAAAATGTACTTTAAAGTAAGTAAGAAATAGTCATGAAAGCGCACTTTCTTTAAATTCACCACAGTGTTGTTTTATTTCATTACCATTATACTGTCTGCAAGTACAGTTTTAAAGATATACTTTTAAGATTTGAAGTACACTGTAAGTGCACATTCAATACATTTAGGCACACTTCTTTTTCACAAGGGTGTTCTCTGAAAGTCATGAAATATAGTACAAATTTGATGTACGTAGATATGCACAGTATCATTCTTCTTGAAATATCAATGACAAATGGGGTCAAAGGTGAAATAGCTTGATCCTTTAACAATGATTGACCTGTGCACTGGAGTATGGCATTATAAATGGCAAGGTCATGGGTTGATTCCCAAAGAACACCAGACTGATTATACCTTCAATGCACTGTAAGCTGCTTTGAATAAAAGTATCCACCAAATGTAAAATGTTTTCCTTTTATTGAAATTACAGACCAATGGCCAGAGCTGAATCTTTCAGTATATGAATTTACATATGTTCTATGTTTAAGATGCTTTTAGATACCTCATGCACTCTCTCTCTATATGGTGGCAGTCATGGCATGGATCCAGATGGCAGCCACAAGGCAGGAGATGCTGCACAGCAAAGGGGAGGAGCACAACCACACACACACACACACACACACACACACACACACACACACACACACACACACACTCACTCTCATCTTAATGAACACTCATGCATTATTCATCACACACACTCACACGCACACACCCTGGGTGCAGACAGCGCTTCTGTCAGGAACAGAAGGCATAGAGACTGTACTGAGTTTATTAGTATTAAATTGTAGGGGTTTATTTCCCAGATTTATTCAGTTTGCTGTACATGTACATCCCCCATTCCATTCAAGAATTTCCATATCACACTTTCTTTTTGATGTGTCCAAGTCTAGACTCATGACTGTGTGGAGGAAAATCAGTACAAACTCAATAGAGTTCTAGCCCTTTTGTGGTTGGCCCTCTAATAAATGAATAAATATTTTTAATTAGAATTCTTAAATATTCTTAATAAATCTTGTAGGGATGATCTACATCTGTAAAAGTGGATTCTTACAAATTGTCTAATTACTGAAGTTGCATCACCTTTATACAGGCTCTACACAGCTTCTCTCATGTCCAGGTCTGGAAAATCTTTTTCACAGGTACAGTTGTACTAGAATATTTCAGTTCAGAACCTGTCTGTATTGTCTGCATGAGGTGGCTACCACTAATATGTCAGTCTTTCTATGTTGTTTTTTCTCTGTCTCTGGAATGTTTCATTTTCATGCATACAGAAAATATTGTGCAGAGTAGACCTATTACATACTGCATTCCTTGTAGATGTTGTGTGGTAAAAATTGGGCCAGTAGGACTGTATTAGTTGTTATGTTATGTTATGTTATGTTATGTTATGTTATGTTATGTTATGTTACACAGGTCTTACCTATGGCATAATGCCAGTTTTAAAAAACTTTTATTTTTTTTAAACATATTTTTCCACATAGTTTGTTTTTAGTCAAATGACAGACTTATACCTGCCCAAACTATATAGTTTCATACCCACTGATATTGGGCAGCCCACATTAGACAATTTTGCTGTTGGTTACTATTATTTATTCATATGACTTCTTTCAAATTGAAATTAGTTTAGAAAAGACCAACCAAATGGATAAAAGCCCTTTTCTGCCTCAGATTTAATAAAAGTGAAAACCATGAAAAAATCAAGACATTGTAAAAGTTAAAGTCACAGTAAGACATATAAAATTAAATTTGTGAGATATAGTCACAATTATGAGAAACAGTTTGCAATTGTGAAACATTCAGTCTCTGTTATGAGATAATAAGTCACAACTGTGATATATTAAGCCACAATTCTGAGAAATAAAGTTGCAATTTCCATGCAGATGGACTGAATGGTTTTTGGATTGAGTAGAATTTGATGTTGATTCAGAGTAAGAGAAAAGGAGAGAGAAAAAGCGCAATGTTTTGCTGATAAATGAAAGAGGATGGGTGTGTGAGACCCTACCAATCAAGGCTGATGTGCTGGTGATGGCGTCCCCTCCCTGGTGTATTTGTGTCTGTGATGGACAGATAGGGGAAAGGAGAGATGAGTGGACCACTGGGGGCAGTGGAAAAGGTCGGATTGCTCTCTAAACATGGTTTAATGCAACTGCCCCTGCAAGAACCTCCAGGATCCACTGTGTATAACATGTGGAGAGCTGCAGTGGGTTTAATTGTATGTAGGAATGCTGACACCCTGAGGATTAAGTGACCCAGTTGGCTTATAAAACAATAATACAAGATACTGGCTATATGAATGAGAGGAAGAAAGAAACTAATAAATAGAGGCAGTTGTTTATTTTCTGTCAGCACTGCAGTGTCTTTATCTCAGAAAGTATTTGGACATTTAAGCAAACAGGCCACGGTTTTGCTGGCTAACATGAGCTTGTTAGTCGTCATATATCTACTAAAAACCATCTTGGGACCAGTTGGGTAAAAGACTTTGCAAAAATGGCTCTGAAAAGTAAAGTTTGTTCCCAGAAAAGCTCAAATATGGTCATGTGCCACATTCAAACTGTTTTTATTGAACTCATTCAGTATGACCAATCAAGCAACAACAACAACAACAATATTCATATTAATGTTACTGTTGTTGTAATTTAATAATTATTTAATAATTGTTAAGATATTATTACAATTATTATTAACATTATTTATAAAATGTAATTGAAAAATATATGGTTAATTTAAAAAAAATAAAAATTAGGTTTATCTACTGTACTATAATCTTGGGACAGATTGAATAAAAAATGCCTCTGAAAATTAAAGACAGCTGTCAGAAAAGCTGAAATATGATCATTCACACTGTTCTTACTGAACCCATTCAATATGACTAAATAAAATCATCATCATCATCATCATTAACAACAACAACAATTATAATAATAATAATAATAATTGTAAAATATATTTATATTTTTATTAGGGCTGTCACGTGAAACTTTTTTGTGTATCAATTAATTCATTGAATTAATCACAAAATAATTACACATCAGTTTTGGCTGAGAAATTACCCCCAGAAAGTCGTCATTATTATGTTAGATGAGAATAGCATTGAACAGTCATTACAAAAAGTAGCTTTACAAAGAAATATTTCGATTCAGCATTGCATAAATAGTATTTTTTTTTATGAATATTGAAATATGAAATGATTTTTAAAGATTAAAATGATACTCTGAATTTGAAACTTTAAAACTGCCAGTAGATGGTGTCTTAATGAGAGAATCATGCATTCAACCTATTCGTTAAAATGACTGATTGATTCAAGAATGAAGCAAATTAAGTCTTCATGAATTGGTCACATGAATTGGAGTTGTTGAAAAAAATGCAGATTCATCCAATAACAAAACACCTCTGTGCGTTATTCTGAGACATTGTTTGGAACGATTTTCATTTGCGATATTGAGCAAAACAGACAATATTATCTATACATTTTTTGTTTATTGAACTGTTGTATAATATCATATTTGCAGTCACGCAGATATTCAGGAAAAAACAGCACTCTTGCTTGTTTGATATTGCTGAACTATAATATATGACATAAATATAAGACAAAAACCTATACATGGGCATTTTGCCCTCATATCTTGAATTTAGCATAGAATTGTCATTGTCCTGCATCATGTTCATCAGTAATATAAGATGATATACAGGTCATGTGTAAAAGAACAGTGCCGCTTCAAGTACAAAAGCAAGGAGCTTTTGTTTTGCTTCTTTTGATAACTTAAAGGATGTGTTCTCATTTCATTGCCCATAACTCTATTATTCTTCAACGGACATCACCAGTTTTTTTGTATGTGTGTGTGTGTGTGTGTGTGTGTGTGTAGTTTAAGGTGACAAGTAATACCAGCATTCTTTGAGGTTAAAATGCATACCTGATAAATTTCATTACAGTTCTATATAAATTTCATAAGGAGAAATGTGTTCTGTATACTGTATGGTCAAACATAGCAGACAAACTGTCATAAATCAAAACCCACATTTACAGAAACAAAGCTACACAGCAACCTAATTTACAGCAACCTTATGTTAATACTCAAAAACAGAATTATTAATTGTTGAAAAAGCTGAGAAAGTCATCTCCTAACCTCCTCTACAGTCTCACAGTCATTTTCACAGGTCTACTGCAGGCAGAGAAGTAGGATTTGTCAATTGTTGATTGTGTTTGTCCAGAGAGTCAGTCTGCAGGGTCTCATTGTTCTGGCCACATTCAGTGTGAGTGAATAAGAGAGATTGATGAAGTGTGTAGAGACTCAGTAGCTCAGTAAGTCTACAGCCGCAAGTCTCCTCATTAATACCCGGGTTGACGGTGAGAGGCAGCGAGAGTTGAAGATAGAGATCGTTCATCTCTCAGCATGCTAATCAATAGATCTTTTGTGTGACTGGAACGTGATTGAGCTGTCAGAGCGGGGTCGCACATCTCACACCCTTCATCAGTGCACCACTCTCACCTTATCCA
>JAFVLL020036971.1:0-18593 GCA_021397915.2 Tor tambroides | reverse complement strand
GGGGTTGTTTTTCGGCATGCGGGGTTGTTTTGACACTGGGTCAGGAGGGGGGAGGGGCCCTAAACTAAGCCGTTAATGACTGAACACTAATACCCAGGTGTAGATTAGAAGTGGCAGTGCTGCATGGCCGTAGCAGTGAACTGGCATTAGTTGGCGACACTTCTTTTGTTATGATACATGTGTGGTTATCATTGCAGCGCAGATAAGACATGCATATTAAATTGCCACTTATTTTGTTTGGATGCAATTGAATATAAAATGAACCGCAGACGACCTGGACTAAATATCCTAAAAGTGGTGAGTTGCAATGTTAAAATTCCTACATTTTAAATCTAAGCTACGTACATTATTGTCAAGAGATCCAACAGAAGCAAAACAGATCCATACTGAGCATTGACTCACGAATATATACACAAACACGACTGTTTCCCAAGGTTCCCAGCTGGTGACTGAGTCTTTCTAGCTGACACCACGGTGCTCTTTGAGCTCTGTAGGATTACGAGTGATTCTTTTCTTCAGGCTTGCCTAAGGTCTCTGTCACAAGCTCATCTCCGTGTACATCTTAACATATGCATGGCTTATTCTCCAGGGCTCATCCACGCAGCCGTCTCTCTCAGTCGTGAGGGAGAAACAGCAGTCTCAGCCTCTGTTGTTGCTCGTCACCACAGAATTTGTGTGCCTTTTTGTGTTGTGCTCTATCACAGATTAGACAAAGAAGGTTTGTCTTACCTTACATAGATGCAGTTATTTCCACCACATGCTGCTGCATGCTTCATTCATTAAAAAAATCCCTCCATCTCTCACTCTTTGTCTTTGTGTGTCTCTCTTGATTTCTTATTTTCCTCTTCTCTTCTTTGCTTTCGGTCAGAGCATCCCTGTATTTGTTTGTGCTGTGGCTTCTGGATCAAACTGGAAACATGGGCTGTAATTGGGGACGAATCTGCCGGTAGTCTCCCCCGTTTTCCTCTCTTCCCTGTCAGACGTGCTCTCACTCAAGCTCACAATCCGAGAGAGAGGGATGTGGGCAAGACCCTGCAGTAATGGTGTGATAATTTGCTTGGTGGTTGTGCTCTGTCTCTCCCCCTGATTTCTCTGTCTTCATTCAGCGTGGCGGTCGTGGCTCAGTCGGGCTGTCAGAACGCATGGAGACACATCTGTGAATGTGTTTATGTGGCTCTAACGTAGCCTCTTCGGCGAGGCAGAGACCCCCTCCTTGCTCAAGATGTGCTCACTAATGGCATGTACCATTATGGCTCAGAGCAGGGTGGGCTGTGAGGGAAGGAGAGAGTGTGAGGGGGCAAGAGGGGAAAAATAGGCTTGGTGGACAAATTGTGTGGGTCTGTGCATGAGTGCATGTATGTTTATTGTTTGACATGTCTTCCTGTCATTGTACATAAAACAAAACAAGGGACATTTTGCCGTGCTGTAATTTATGCATGAAGATTTTGTATGTCACTGCTGATGTTTGAATTAATAGTGAAGTATGCACATTTTGAAATATGCACCACTATTTAAAGAGATAGTTCATCCAAAAATGTCTATATTTATTCACCCTTGTAATTCCAAACCTGTTTGCCTTTCTTTTTCTGTGTGGAACACAAAAGAAGATACTGGTAAAAGTATAATAAGAATACAATAGCAAGTGCAAACTATTTGTTTATTGTTAATTCATATTTAAAAAATTAATACATTATGTACATTGTCACTTTAATTAACAAATTGTTATTGTTTAATAAGCTCTATTTTAAAGAGTTACTATTTGTTATCCTTTGTTACAACAAAAGTTGTTATGGTTATTAAAAGTTCTCACCTTATTGTTTCATAAAAAAATACTAAATTGCTATTAATTATGTGCTTTAAACCTACATTTATTAGACATTAATTGTGTAATAGCAAGTGTTCCTAATACATTAAGTAGGGATACATGTGTATCGATTTACTTTACATATATTTCTTTATTATTAATTAATTATATTTGAATTCTTTCATGGACCATTAACAACAGACTATGGTTTAAAATTAGACTGAGCTCATTGTTTATATATTTAGATATTTGTAAGTAACATTTACAGGTACAGAAAATAATCTCATTGATCACAAATTCAATATAATCATCTGATTATTTCCATGAATTAACTATAAACTAATACTTTCCAAATGATTTGGAAGTACTATACTGTGTACTTATTATAAAGTGTAACCAAGATTTTTTTTTTTTTTTTTACTCCATACAAAGAAAGTCAGTGGGGTCCAGTGTTGTTATGAGTCATTGACTTTCATTATATGGACAAAAACATGGAAATTTCCTCAAAATATCTTATTTTGTGTTTTGCAAAAGAAAGAGAGAGGTGAGTAAATGATAACAGAATTTGAATCACGTCCCTTTAAATCATGATGTAGTCATCTCATATATTTCTTCTTCTTCCAGGCAATTTCTGCATATTACCAGTAATATGAATAGGGATCCAAAAAAAGGATACAGATATGTATAATATTTCAAAGGCGTGTAGAGCATGACGCTTCATTGGCAAAGTCAAGGGTTTGATTGTCAGGGAATTCATGAAGTGATAATGTGCAAATCTTGAGTGCAATGTAAATGACTTTGGAAAAAAAAAGTGTCTGCTAAATGCATGAAGGTAAAAGTGTGCGGCTTGAATTTACTAGATTATAAGACTTTTTCAAAGTGACTTCCTGGCAGATAAAAAACAAGCTAAAAAATCCCACAAATTTGCCTTAAAAAGGAGCAAGGAGCATCATATCTCGAGATGAGAGTATTAGAGAGACATGGGGTCTTTTGGTTCTTTTGACCCAAGCCATCAAGAATCCATTAACACAATAACAACTGCCTAGAAACACCTTAGGAACTATACAGAACACCCTAGCAACCATGTAACAGCACACTCCAGCCATATCTCAGTACCAGAATATCATAGAAACACGAGGCTATAGGCTATATTTAACTTGAGACAAAATAGCACCCATCATATTTTCTTCAGAAAATGTACCTGGTTTCTATATTTGATCACAGTTCTTACTGTATGTGTCTCTTTTAAATGTCATTTTATTATAGCCTCTCTTTCCATCCTCCCTTGAGAACCATTTCTCCATAGCACTTTTCCATCTGGGTTCATTTCCAAAAAGCCTAGCAACATTTTGGAATCGTGTGGGAATATTAAACATTCGGACATGTGGCCAATGGCATCAGCACATGTACATTGAACAGATGGATCTCTGTGCAATCTGGAGCGCATGATCAAATATGCATCCATGTCACCTCTAACTCTGGCCTGACAAAGTCCTTTCTATTGTGTTGGGAAAAAAACTGATTTATATACTGATGAATAATGTATGGGCAAAGTCATTCAAGCTCAAAGTAATTAATCATTTAGAGGGGAGATCAACCATTCTGTTTTACAGCTGATGGTATGAAAACACAAGGGAATTTATGTCAGAAATGCATTTGATTTTATGTCAATACATTCATGCCAGTTAATTGTAATAAGCGGATGATTTAACAAACCCACTTTTCGATCAGACATTAACATTAATTATATACTTCCTGACACATTTTATATGCAGAAAGGATCTGTCGGCTGTGCCGTGGGATACAAAAGCCCGGGCCTTGCAGGGTCGATGCCATCTGGATAAATATGTACAGGCAGTGTGTACAAACCCCTCTTAAAGTGATGGGTCAGCCCAGTGGTGAGAGAACATTCAGAGCTCTTGGAGTAATACGATGGCGAGACATTTTAAATAAACATTAGTTTGTGGTGTACCACCCGCTGACAGCATGAGAGCATAAGACAAGTCAGTGTTTGTGCAGCCTCACCCAGAAGACGAGAAATTATTCAAGTGTGACACAGAGGATGATTGTCAACAGGCACCGAGGTCAGTCAGCTGTAGAGAGGGAACCAGTGAGCACTTAGAATACAAACAAAATGTACAAATAAGATGAATTTGAATTCAATTGGCCTTGTCCCAGAGGATGATGAATATTAATTGGAATGACAGAAAAAGAGATTTGATAGATAGTTAAAGAAACAGTTATTTATAACATGTATTTTGTTAATTATTATTATTTTTATTTTTCGTTCATTTGTTTAAATACATCAGTATATTAATAAAACATTAATAGTAAAATTAAAAGAGTAAATGAACATTCATTTTAAAATTTTAAATGAAATTTAAATCATGTATTTTAATAGACACTACAAATACAGTGCTTGTGTTAAAGGTGGGGTAAGCGATTTCTGGTAGCCAATGTTGACATTTGAAATCACCAAAACAAACACGCCCTTACCTCAAAAGGGTCTCGCCCCTATTTTGATAGCTCCGCCCCACACATACGTACAGCAACGATTAGTTCTGTGAAACAAAGCAAAACCAATGTTACTCACCTATCGTGAAGAAACAAAGCAACCTCTGCGCCCGATCGCAGGCCTTCCCGCTCCTTGAGTTCTCGCCAGTGCCGGAAAGCTGATCCGATATTTACACGAGTCCTACTTTTTGTCTTATCGTAACACCGTGTCTACACCGGGCGGACGTGAACAGCGCGGCGAGACAAAATACTATAGAACTCATTTTAAGCAGTGATGCTGTCTACACTGGATGGGACACGACAGATCCCCGACAGTAAACTGCTGCCGTGTTCTATTTATGATATATTGACACAAATTTCAAATGATTTTCAACGTTCGCTTTGTTGCGTCCGGTGTAGCCAGACCTGTCGCGTCCAGTGTAGACACAGTGTAAGCCTTCTTTTGTTCCACAGACATTTTCCTCTTTTGTTTTTTATCCACCATCTCTATCTTTCTGTCGTCGCTCGACTCGGCTAATGTCCGTCATTGCACTGATGAGCACTCTCTCCTTTGCATCATAAGTAGACACGCCCCTTACTGCTGATTGGCTACAAGTTTGTTTTAGTACTCGGCCCCGACTCATTTTCTAAAGCGTTTTGGAAAAAATGCATACCTCACCTTTAATTTCTTTGAATTTTCTTTACTTTACATAATTTTAAACTCTTAAAATTTACATAATGTAAATTGGAATTTCATTTTTTAAATATATTAATTAAATTCATCAAGGCATTTTAGCTTTAAATCATCACTTCCAATGATTTATAAATAAATATTAAGTAATAAAGTCCATCCCCTCTCACAAAATCCACCAATATATTTGTTTAGGACTGTTTTTGCTTGTTAAAAGGGCTTGGTCTGTGCATATTTCTCTCCTGATTCAGACAAGAGGACTTTTTAACTGGAGAAAGCAATATTATATTTACTTACCTACCTGGATATGCATGCTCAGATTTCTTTCCCAGTTTTTAAAAATATATTATTCTGTGATATTTACTAAGTTTACTGGATGACCTTTAATTTAAAAACTTGCCTTTTATTATTAAATGCTATATTAAGCTTAGCCCTTTCTTCTTTTTACTGTGGCTTAAAAATGTCCATAAAGTAACAACTTTTTCTCAGTACACTTTCTTTATGCTATTTAGAAGTTTCTGATGGAGAACCGACAGAAGCACTAACAATCACAGAGGGAGGAGATGATGTTAGTGGAAAAGATGAAAAGCCACTGAAGCATGCGCTTGAATCCAGCAGTTGCATGTTAGATTCAGCTGAAGGGTGTTATGCAGTATTTTGAGGGTGACACTGTTGTGGATTTCAGACCTTCCCAGTGTGAGTCAGAATCTGTGGGCATTAAGTTGAGCTACAGCCATAAACGTCACTGTAAATCACTTGTGAAAAATAAAAGTGAAGCTTGGATAAAGTTAAAATAAAAAAGAGGCTTTGTTATTTGAACATCACATATGAAAAGCTCTCGACGTTATGCTGAGTAATTAAGTATAATATCATGATTTATATTTAAATGCAAGAGACTCATTTTACAACTTTTTAAATAAACATCAAAACTGCATCTGTTTGTCAGCAGACTGTGTCTTATAGGGTTTTATTCTATTTTGTGATTTAATAGTAATGGAAAGCATTTAGATGAGAGATCCAACCATGGGAAACGGAGCGTGCCTATGTGACAGCTGTGCCCGGGGCAGTACTCTGTGCCGAACATTGGTGCCCTGGGTCAGCTATGACTGAATCTGCCACTGACTAGTGGGAAGGATAATCCTCAATGTAATGTTTTTATAACAAAATCTAAAGACAAATAAGTCATAAGACAAATAAGATTTTAAGCTAAAAAAAATTTAGCCTAAAAAAATATACTCACTCTCAGGCCATCCAAGGTGTAGATGAGTTTGTTTCTTCATCTGAACAGATTTGGAGAAATTTAGCATTACATCACTTGCTCAACAATGGATCCTCTGCAGCGAATGGGTGCCGTCAGAATGAGGGTCCAAACAGCTGAAAAATAATCCAAAAGTAAGAATCCAGTCCATCAATTATCCTTGTGAAGTGAAAAGCTGCTTGTTTGTAAGAAACAAATCCATCATTAAGGCATTTAACGTTACATCATCACTTCTGGCCAAAAATATGATTATTTAATCCATAATAATGCTTCCTCCAGTGAAAAGACATCTTTTTCCTTCAGACAAGACAACTTTTTCAATGAAGAAAGAAATATTGTGGATAGTTTAAGCTGTTTAAGCTGACTAAATGATTGGAGATGTCTGGTATATTGTACGTCACTAGAGAGTCTGTCGTTTCACTCGAAAAATCAAGTTATGAAATTTTGATTAAAAACTTCAAGGGCATAAACAAACAAACAAATGAATGAATGAAAGAAACAAACACATGCATGGATGAACTGTTCATAAGAAGATCAATAACATGCATTATTTTAACACGCACATGCAATAACATGCATCAGTTATATGCAGAAAATAGATTTTCAATTTTTTGCCAACTTTTGGGCAAACAGCATCAATTATTATTCTAAACACATAATGTAACAAAATAAACAAATATACAAATCCTCAACATTAGATGTTCGGCCATAGATTTAAAGCTTCAAAACATTTGAGTCCTCTGGAGGAAGAATGTCAGCAGCCTGGTATAAAGGACCAAAGATGAAGGACAACTCTTACTGCTAAAGAAAAACAACGGGGTACACATAACTGAAGCACTGAGGCTGCTGAACAAAGGCTAAATGTGCTGGAACCCAGACTAAAGAAATACAAAAAAAATAAGTAGAAGAGCTTGAAAGAATAAGTAGAAATATAGGGAAAATATATTTGAGAGGCATTCTGGGAAAAGAAAAAAAAAAAAAGAAGAAAAAGAAGAAGAAGAACCAACCAACATCGAAACTCCTATCTGGCAACACAGAAAAACATTTGTGAGTATGTAAGCAAACATCTGTTTATTGACTGACTGACTGACTGACTGACTGATTGATTGATTGATTGATTGATTGATTGATTGATTGATTGATTGACTGATTGATTGACTGATTGATTGATTGATTGATTGATTGATTGATTGATTGAAATAAGAATCTTTACAGAGCAAAAAAATGACATCTTGTGACATTTTTTAATAAATCAAGATTTGCATACACATACATGGTCCTTAATATTCCACGAGCAGAATACAATGATGGTGACACTCAAAATCACATCCCACATCATTATGGGACAACATGCACTCTGCATGAAAGAGAACAACAAACATGACAACATGTGACACTGAAGACTGGAGTAATGGCTGCTGGAAATTCCTTTTTTTTTCTCCATCACAGAGATAAATTTGAATTATATTGTAAAATACTCAGATGAGCCATTACATTATGACCACCTCTCTAATAACCTGTAGAACCTCCTTTAGCCCACAAAACAGGGGCCACATGGCAAGGTAATTATTCTGGGGTATCTGGTACCATAATATCAAAATTATTGTTAAATTGTAATATTTCTCAGTATTAACATTTTTACGGTGTGTTTTTTATCAAATAAATGCAGCCTTTGTAAGCATAAGCGACTTTTTTCAAAAGCATTAAAAAATCTTATAAACCCTATTTTGAACAGCAGTATTGAAACAGTTATACATGTTAAGACAATTTTACAAAATTGAACTTCATGCAGACCCCCTGTATAAAACAATGATTTTGAACTGAAAACTCCAAATAGGAGGCTTTACATCTGGTGAAAAATGATCCTGCGAGACCTCAATATCTACACAAGAAACAATGGCAGACAAACCTGACATTGTAATCATAGAGAAGGAACTGAAAATGTCAGTGATGACAGCTGTTACTGGGTTCTTGGGTATCGTTTAATCAAAACAAAACCCCTAGAACAGGAATTCAGAAAACAGAAGCATGTCTGAAAGTTTCTTATCATATTTGTCAGACATTGACTTTTGAATTCAGACAATTTAGATTAAAGAAAACAAAAGTCTGACACCTTCTGTGATTTAGAATAGTCAGAAATCTGAAGAGAACTGTTTTACTGTTTCTCTCTGCCTTAATAAGTTTGATGATGTCAGGTTACTATAGAAACAACTGAGCAAATACACACACTCCCGACTGCCCAATTGTAAATATATATTTCGCTCAAACCTTTTTTTAGGCTCACAAACAACAATTTCAGTCAGAAACATTATGTGAGTACAGCAACTAAAAAAGTCACAGTATTAAGAGACTGAGCAAAGCTTACTGCTGTGCAAAACATTCTGAGGTCATCGTCTACTTCACCGAGTGTACTAGTCTCAGCATACATAACAAGATTCAATAAATAGACTATTGTAAGAAGAATAAAGAAGCATTCTGAATTTGTTTTTTTGAATTATTAAAATATGTAGAATTACATAATGATCAGACATGCAGACATAAAAAAAAAAAAAAACGCTCCAGAGATGATGTTTACAATGGTCCATAATGTAATCGTCCGTGTCCGTGTGTGTGTGTGTGTGTGTGTGTGTGTGTGTGTGCTTGTTTAATCTTATTTAACTGTAAACAAATAGAGGCACATCTTATCTGCTGTCTGCTATATAAACTTGCTTTTCTCATTTAAGTAATGTGAAAAAGGCAAAGGAAGAGAAAAAGAGAGAAAAATTAAAAGTGAAATGGAGAGAGAGGATTAAATCTAACCAAAAATCATTTGAATTGCCTATTACACTAATGATGATCACCCACGACACTCTCAAGTGCTGAAGATTGTCAGAATAGAGACACTAAAATGACAATCCAGAAGTATGAAATGAATGGCAAGGACAAAATTAGTGACAGTTTGGTGGAACCAATAACAACATCTTAATCCAGAGGAGGAAAGAAATAGACCAGCCACTGGGATCTTATGCTCAGCTCAGCACAACAAAGGCGAGAAAACGTTGATAAGAGAACCCTTCAGAATGATCTGTAGAGTAGAAAGATGTGTAAGAAAAAACGTAATAAAGACACATAAATTAATTCACTGTCTAAGAAAAGATTTAATTTCATGTAGCTTGTGCTGCAATGTTTCGCTAACAATTAACTACATAAAAATGATTAGGATTCATTATGATTCAAAAACTTAGTAATTACAGGCCATTCAGAGTTTCTCACACCACCTACACATTACAGCTGCAACAGAGTTTCACATTTTATTTTTACGTCTTAAAGGATTAGTTCTCCAAATGAAAATTTGTTGTAATGTGTTCACTATCAGGCCATCTAAGATGTAGATGAGATTCTTTGCAGTGAATGGGTGCCGTCAGATTGAGAGCCCAAACAGCTGATAAAAACATCACAATAATCCACAAGCAATCCACACAAAACACCAAAATGTCAGTACATAAAAGTCAATTTAAAAATTGCCTATTGTCCTCTTACATCGAAATCCACTGCCATATTCATTTAAAACATTTTTGCTTGTAAACAATGCTTTATCTGTGCATTTTTTTTCCTGATTCAGATAAGACAACTTTTTCAAAGTATAGTATAGTATTATAGATAGAGGACTCATTTAACCAGAATTGCATTGGTTTGAAGATAAAAATCTATTCTGGATGGCCTAAACGTGAATAAACGTTCAGCAAATTTCCTTTTTTGGATGAATTACTCCTTTAAATGTATAATATCAATAAGATATTGCCCATGTGCATTTGCACATTGCTGTATATAACTTAAAATTATTCATCTTTTAAAAAGCAATGATTGACTTTGAAGAAATTGACATTCCACCTTAACTCACATTAACCTTGCAGATTTTCTCTGGATGATGAGTGATGTTCCATTTTTTCAGCTACATTCATTCAGTTTATTATTATATTATAACTGTTCTTGGCTTTATAACTTTGGGGTTGTATTTCAGTGTACAGTATATGCAGTATATTGGAGTTTAGTATAAGTTTAGAATTTAATACTGGAATTTCACAAGTACTAGAATGTGATTAGAAAAATGTTTGTGGAATGGTAACATACAGGAGCTGATATATGATTTCACAGTCTGACTATTCATTTGTATTTGCATTTAGAGACCTGGAGAAACAGAGTCATTTGTTATTTGTTTTCAATGCTTATTCAAGGCTTTGTGGTTTTAAACATTGTCCTGACAGTCATAAGTCTTTTTTTTTGTGTGTGTGTGCACGCGTTTTTGTGACATATGAGGACACAAATTTGTATAATGACATGGGTATGACATAGGTATTACAAGTAGAAGGTGACGAGGACATTAACCCATGTCCACATATTTCAAAAGGCTTATAAATCATACAGAATGAGGTTTTTTGAGAAAGTAAAAATGCACAAAGTTTCCTGTAAGGGGTAAGTTTAGGTGTAGGGTTGGTGTAGGGCAATAGAAAATACAGTTTGTACAGTATAAAAACCATTACACCTATGGAATGTCCCCACAATGTGTGTGTTTGTGTGTGTGTGTGTGTGTGTGTGTGTGTGCGCGCGCGCGTTTGTGTGTAGTAGTAGTAGGTAAGCATTTGAAAATTGCATGATATAAAAGAGATTAGCTGTGGTAGTATATTCTTTGGTCCCACTTTATATTAGGTGGCCTTAACTACTATATATTTACATCAAAAAAGTACAATGTACTTATTGTGTTCATATTGTGCTGCTATCAAGGTGGGATACGGGTAAGGTTAGGGACAGGTTTGGTGGTGTGGGTAGGTTTAAGGATGGTTAAGGTGTAAGGGATGGGTCAACACTGTAATTGTAATTGTAATTACAGAAATTAATTACAGATGTAATTACATGCCAGGTTTTTTTAAATATAAGTACAGTGTAAAAGCATGTATGTACACAATTAGTGCGTTGTATCAAATGATTAATTTAAATGTAAGTACATAGTAGTTAAGGCCACCTAATATAAAGTGGGACATATTCATTTACTCTTATCCAATCATAATGCAGCCTTTGTTTTAAAGATCCTCTAACAAACTGCTATTTGTTGTTTCCATGTGCCAGTGTTTGCATACAATCTTCACCACCCCTCTGCCACCAGTTTGCTGACCGTGTGTAGGCTCGTCGTCCCTGCTGTCTTCCTCCGGCGAAATCTGACGTTTGAGCAAAAATCTGTCAAGCCAAAACATGATCACTAAATAACAAGCAAATTTTTGGGACATAAATCTCCCTGGTGGACAAGTAGCCAGTACTGCAATATGATGATTTTTATGCTTTTGATACTAATGTTGTATTCTCAGTCTGGTTCATCTATATTCTCAATCTTCATTAAAAGTGACTCATTTGTTGTTATTTATTTTAATTTTTTTGCATTAAAGTCCTGAGTTTATTAGCAGCTGTAGAGGAAAGATGCCTGGAGGGTGAAGAATAACTCTTTTACCTTTGATGGCTGACTCATGATGGTTTTTGGCAAAGACACACTCTCAAGGATGAGATTATAGGTAATGCTCAGTGGCGAGCACATTTAGTTTACTGAAATAATGACAAATCAAAAGTCTAACTCAAATGTTTGAAAAATGTTTCAAATATGGGTGGGCATACTGTATATGGCTAATATATTTATATAGTATGTAAATGATCTCAGATGAATGTTCCTAAGGTTCTGGGCATTGTGGAAATCATGTTGACAGCATACAAAAGGCCTTTTTTTGACCTGTCACACTTCAATGGAGGTATTTAACCATAAAATGGATGGATCTTGACAATATCATGGTGCTGTATTTTTTTCTATGGGAAAATGGACTTCTGAGTAGGAATATGTTCCTGACCAATCAGTGTGTACATTTCTGACTAATTGGGGTTATCATATTATTTCTGAAGTATTCTTTCTGCACTATATGTATTTTACTTATGATAATTATGACTTATATTCAAACTTCATCTACACAAAACACCTAAGCCATATGACGATGAATGTACATGGTTTATTCAAAATATAAATTGCTCCAAAGCAGAAGGTAAGTATACGGAAAGGCAGAAGTCATGGTCATGTAGCCAGTTTATTGAGTGATTTATGATTTGGAGTGAAATATGCATGCATTGTTTGTTGCCTAACTAACCCCTGAGTACAGAGAGACTGTGTAAGGCATATTAAATGGTGCAACTTTATTTTAAAATTCTACATTTATTAACTCATGTGAACACACTTTGACTGGCTTAAATTTTGTCAAAAAAAAAAAGATAAATAATAATTGTATATTTTTCTTATTTCTTTGCATTCCATTGTGATGTGCGACAATTCTCAGTCGATAAAATCAATAAGATATGTAATATTCTTTCAGTGCTCTACACTTGTCATTGCACTAAATCACCACAGTTTTTTTGTGTGTTTTTTTTTTACATACGAACAAAAGGCCAAAGTTCAGACAGGCCAGCTGAGACATCATCTATTTCGAAAATGAATGACAGGTTTTCTAAATTGGCAAGCTTTTTGAAATGACTTGTCCAGGAAGACAAAAGCTGTACAAAGAAAATACTGGAAAGCACTACAAATCTGAATGACAGCAGGAACATTTTGGAAAATTACTGCTTTCCTCATGTGTCCCACATTGTGGTATTATTCAAATCAGAGGCAGAGAGTGTCTTGATAATTAAGCAATTTAAAGGGGACCTATTATGCAAAAATCATTTTTATAAGGTGTTTGAACACAGTTGTGTGGCTGCAGCGTGTGAAAACATCGAGCCTATAATGGTAAAAATCCACACACTTATTATTAACATTTATTAACATTTATTTATAATCTAATAAAATCATAAACAGTCTCTCAGGACGAGATGTTTCAGATTCTCCCTCTCTGCACGTCACTGAGGGGAACAAGTCCCGCCCATTAGTGACGCTGCCCTATAAGCAGAGACACAGCCCTGAGTGAGAAGCTGCAGTCCGCCTCCGCCATTAACGTTACTGATTACTGTAGCTGCTGGAAATATACAATGTCAGGTCCAAAGAGGCTTTTCAAGTGTTGTGTTTTGGGATGCACTAACGAACATAGGAGTCTCCATAATCTCCCCTCATCTGAGCAGCTGAGACTTGCTGTGGTTAAACCATTGTCTAAAATGTCCTAGAAAAAAATCGGTAAAGTCCCCAATATGTGTGGGCTCAATATCAACGCTTCGTCTTGTAATGTAGCCTCAGACAAAGTAAGTTCATGCGTTTGTTTTCCTAAATTGCCTTTGAAAGAGCTTCTTGTACTCTGTAAGGCTAATGATGCTAAAGCTACCATTGCCTCTGTGTGTTTTCACTGGTGCTGTCTTCATGAATGATCATGAATAGGAATGTGGTAGTTAAAAGTTGCAGATGCAAGTAATGTGAGTCGATCGCTTGAGTTTGTTGAGCTCATAATCAGGAGTGGGTCTTATAAAGTTTGTGATAGCATGCCATACACCATGAGACCAGCTATGTTGTTATTTTTATCGCGCTGTGCTCCCTGTCTGTGCAATTCATAAACGCAAATTTATTATGCACAGTACAATCAGATGACTGACTTTGAAATGGAGTATGTTTTCTGTAAAGATAACAGGCTTGTACTAATCTTGGAATGTTTATTTGCAAAGGCTAGCACTGCTAATGCCGGAGCGTGAGCTCTTGAAGCTCCGCCCTCTTCTCCGGGAGCAACAGCTCACTCGCATTTAAAGCAACACACTCAAAATCAGAGCGTTTTGGCTCATACTCTAAAAATGGCAATTTTAGCAAGCTATAAAAAATTATCTGTCGGGTATTTTGAGTTAAAACTTCACATACACACTCTGGGGACATCAGAGACTTATTTTACATCTTGTAAAAAGGAGGATAATAGGTCCCCTTTAAAGCTGTTATGTATGAATCCAAAACTAGTTTTTAATCAAAAAAGACAGAATGCAGAAAGAATATATGAGATGTACAGTAGCCTCAATTATCTTTTCATTTTTACAATTAGAGGTGATGATCATAGGTGAGAATTTGGGTGAAATCATGTCATCTACACCTTTTTTTGTAGATTTTCACTTACTGTAAGTACTCCATTTTCGCTGCAAAATAATGCCTATGAGAAAAAGCGTGTGACTAATTTTCTTTTCCTCTAATGGGTATTTATGAAAGACTTACTTTAGGGGATATATCACGTCACATTCACTTTTGTTTCACCAGTGGGTTGACGAATCGGCCGTCTGAAGAAATGACGTGCTGTCAGATTTCACTACGGTGGCTCATGAATTTTGCTCCAGGACACTTGTTTCTCCTCATCCACTCGTAAAGGAGGGAAATTACCTCAATCAATCATGTCAGGGGCCCGACTGAGACTAGACTTCATTAGGTCAGCAGTTTGGACACCAATCATACTTATTTTTTATTTCCATTAGTTTCTTTTTTGGCTTTTCCCCTCATTCAGACCTGTAAACCACACAGCTCCTGATGCATTGCAGTGATGGTCTCACTGGTCATTAAAGTGGAAATGAACAAGAGGCCTGTGTCTGAAGTCTTGTGTGTCAGTCAACATGGATTTCTTCATGGAAGCTTTGGTTAGGCTGTGCAGAAGTAAGAGGTGTTATTGAATGCCAGCAGGTAGCCACCCATTGGCTATTACACTCACAAAATTATGCCAATGGTCGATTCACATTTAAGTATAGCATACACCCAAAAAACTGTAATACACACCCTATGAGAAAATCTCCAATGAGCCAGCTATTTCCACAATGATGGTGTGTTTTCGTCCATATTTTTAGTCTGCGTCCCACCTCTCATCATCTCTCTCTCTTTTCAGCTCTCTCTTGCTCTGTGTCTCTGCGTTTCTCTCTCCATTCTGTTCTCTCTGCTGGTGCCAGCATGAGTTCTGGCCTGGGTGTGTTTTTGCTGCTCTCCTTCCCGACAGCTTGACAGCGGGAAACTGACCGTCATTTTCCCCCTCAGCAAACAATTTCCCAGCCCATACCAAGCCCTGCCAGCTAAACCCTATGCGTACTCTCATGTTTACCTTTAGAGACCCCATATAACCGCAGTTTTCTGACATTTTACTGATTAAAACAGGATGTTTGGGGAGGGACACAAAAGGTTTTTTGGTTTTTTTTTTTTAAAATAGACAGTCCCCTTTAGTTTGTCACAAACAAGGACCATGACATTTCCATTCTAGAATGCAACGTGAGTCATTTTTGTGCCTGTTTTCCCTGAAAACAAAGACAGTGAATTTTAAATTAAATGTATACACTGTGAAAACAAATGAGCTGATTCAGCTTAAAATAATTTGTAACCTGGCTGCCTTAAGATGTTGTGTTAGGTAAGCTAAGGAACGTATTGTATGCGCATAGTTCTTTAAACCCTGAATTAATGGTCGGGGTGACAAAAACAAAGTCTGATCAACTTTGTATTTCAACTTTAATCAATTTTTTTTTTTTTTTGGCTATACCAAAAAAAAGAGCCATACGAACTTGAATCTCAGTTGGAACAACATAACATTAGTGAGGCCAACAAACTTTTGAGTGGTACTTTGAGTGCTATCTTGAGTGTTACAAACATGAAAGCAAAATTTGTTTGGACTACACATCTTGTTGAATTAACTTATCTTCATCTTATTTGAAATGTCATGTTTATTCAAAGAACTGAACTGTGTAACTTAAGTTTGTTTTCAGTGCATTAAAAATGATCTATGGACATACATTCAGAATGCCATTTTATTCAATTACATTCAGCAAGGTGTAGCTGAACATTGTCAAATTTCATTAACATGTTTCTTCAAAACATTTATTGATATACTGATAAAATAGTACACATATAAAACCTTACCTTGAGGTGCCAAGGTTTTATATTTCACAATTTATATTTTCACATTTTCTGTCATAAATGTGCCGCAAAAACATATCAAGCGATAAAAATCATAATAGAAACATATCAAGTGAATATCACTTGACATCAAATGTCAAACATCTAGTACGTTAAAAAAAATTACATGTAAAAATAAAATGAAAATAAGATCTGTCAAAATAAACAGAAAATGTAAAACCAGTAAGGGTTTATTTTAACTAAAAGAAGTCCCATCAAACTGCCAAAAGCAGTTGGTAGATCACTAGCAGTGAAAGTTACAATATATTGTGCTACAATATACAATACAAAAATGCAACAATATGTAATGTGGATGTGAACAATTGCAAAATTCTGTGTTTACCATATTTGATGTGCTCAAGACATAAAGCGTCACCATGTATCTTCAGAAAACCGCTACATTAATAGATTACTTTTGTGTTTTATATACCTTTTGAAGTGTGGACTTAATTGAGGGACAGAAATATTAATTTGAAATATTAATCTAAATTGTGTTTAGAATTGCTATTTTTGGGTGAACTATCCCTATTAATCACACTGTAAAGTTAAGGGTCATTCACACAAACGCAGGGCAGTGTGATAAAAAAGCAAGGCCTAGAGATGTGTCTTTTTTAAGTAACAAGCAAAAAAAAAATATACTTATGATGATATACTGAGGTCTTATGAAGTGAAACGATTGGTCTTCTTTAGACATGTAAAACATCTTGTTTCACATCATTATTCAGTAGCCCTTCACTGCAGAACAAAGATCCAGGGGGCGGGGATGGATCCACATCTAGGGGGTGGAGACTGGTAGGTTTAGGGGTGGAGATGGGTGGTTTTAAGGATCAGGGGGTGGAGATAGGTAGGTTTAGGTATATGTATAGGTATATGGATCTGGATCCAGCCTCACCCCCTGGATCTTGTGTTCTGCAGTGAGGACTATCTCTCATTATTGGGTGCTTTAGTAGTATAATTGTGTATATGTGATGTCATTGTGTGATTACATAAACTCGTGAATAGGTTATTTGAACTATATTTCAATAAAACGAACTATCCAAAACAACCATTTCACAGAAAAGAATCAGAATTTGCCGTTTGCCTTAAGCCCTAAACACACTGCACGATTTTCGGCTGTCCCAGATGAAAGATCTTGAAGCAATCACGGCGATTTCTGATTGGCCACGATTGTTTCACGATGCCAATCTTTCGTCTGGGACAGCCGACAATCATGCAGTGTGTTTAGGGCTTTAGGCTCTGTATTACAGGTATAATATTGTAAATAATATTCGGTTTCTTGCACAGACTGACTGTTTAGCTTTAAGGGACCTCAATATATCGTCAGGGGCCATGGGTATTAATTTTGTGCTGTCTGTATATGTTTTTACTATGACTCTCAAAGTGACAAAATGTTAAGCTGAATGAACAAATTTCAACTTAAAATGTTCCTTTGAAACAACTAAAATGCGAAATGTGTTTTTACAGTGTATGTAATAAAAGTTTATTTTTCAACACCAAAGTGTAAGAAAGTTGCACACATCCCACAAACCCAAATAGGGCTCAGGTGCAGGACAAAAAAATGCAAAGACTCGATGGTCGAAACGTTGCAATAAATATATATATTTTTATGGAGCATGCAGTTAATTCAGTGTGCGGACATTCCGTTTGTTTCCTTTGCTATAATTTTCAACACCAACCTTAAACGTCACAGTTTTTGGTCACATGCAAGAAATCAGTGAGTTTTGAACACTGGCATTAGTATGTTTGAGGTTTATGTCACTATATTTGATGTTATATGTATGCATTGATCTGTGTTTTGATTTGAGTAAATAAAGGCATACATTTTTAATCTCTTAAAAAGAATATTAACATTTTTAATACAAATATATAAAACACCTGTCTTATAAGTCTTGTCTGACGTAGTGTCATACTGTTTTTATCATAAAATCATGTAAAATAATTGTTGCAGGGCTGCAAAACTATTAACTTTTTACTACAACAAAAATAGCAATGTACAGTGAAAGAATTGCAAGATTTACTTGAATTTTAAGATTTAGATTTACTTATCTACTTTAATGGTTCAATGGTGCGACTGTGGAGAGAGTGAGCAGCACCAAGTTCCTGGGTGTACACATCACAGAGGACCTCTCCTGGACTAACAACACTGCAGCACTGGCCAAGAAAGCACAGCAGCGTCTCTACTTCCTCCGCAAACTCAGAAGAGCCAGAGCCCCGGCCCCCATCATGTGCACCTTCTACAGAGGCACCATCGAGAGCATTCTGACTAGCTGCATCACTGTGTGGTATGGCGCCTGCAACGCGTCCTGCCGCAAGACCCTTCAACGGATAGTGAGAGCAGCTGAGAAGATTGTTGGTGTCTCTCTCCCCTCCCTCCAGGACATCTACAGCACCCGTCTCACCCGCAAAGCCCTCTGCATTGCAGGTGATCCCACCCACCCGTCACATAGCTTCTTCAGTCTGC
>JAFVLL020036968.1:0-19095 GCA_021397915.2 Tor tambroides | reverse complement strand
AAATGAAAATAGTGATAATTATGTTTAATGAACCCAATTGCTCATAAAACTGACGGAAACTTCACGTAGCTTTATAATTTCTGTCTTCAGTGGAAACTCTCCACTTACTTTCTCTCCTGCTGTCTTCTTTTGAAGCAGAGTTCTCATCTCAGTTCTGAGCCCCTCACACTGGGAGACAGTCTCAGCCGCAACTCTTTCAATCTGTGCTGACGAAAAAAAAAAAAAAAAGAAGTAATTTTATTTTTTGGTGTTGTTTAGTCTACTGCACAGAACATTAAAAGCCAAATTGTTCCTGTTGATTCTCAAACTTGCTATAGCTGTCACTTTAATCTCACTCTGGGTTTGGGAAAAGAGCTTTTGGAAAAACCACTGCAGGTAAAGTTGGCTAAGGTTTACAGAAAGCAGCTCTGGCAAAAGGGATTGTTGCATTTGTTGTGGGTCTGGTTCATGCTACAGTGTCTGGTTTTATTTATTTTTTATTTTTTGTGTGCCATTCAACTGTACACTGTCATTCTTTAATCCTTACCTTTAAATGGGGCTTCATGTCTCCAGACATTTGCCGTGTTCCACACAGTGCATCCAAATCATGGATTAAGTCAGAGTTTTGACACAATTTCCTATTAATGAGTTTCTCTTCTTTTAGAATGCTGTTTTGTAGATAGAAACTATTAACTATGGGATAACACTGGATAACAATAATGATAATAATATGTTAGATTAATAGATTTCAGTGTTATTTAGCTTTTCATGCAATTAGACAAGCATTTCAATTTCATTCAAATGTCCAAACTTTCTTTGTTGCTGTTGTTATATTAGTATCCATTTGATGTTATCAACTCAATGCATAATCCAATTCTTTATTGTTTCTGCTTTGAGAAGAAAGTTGAATCATTGCATTGTTGGAAGCATCAACACTCAGTGCTCTTTAAAGGCTTTAGTGCAATTCAGTTAGGAGAAAAAAAACAAAACAATCAAACTAATCAAGTCTGTTTATCTCAATCAGCAGTCTTATTAAGGTCTGCCATGAGATGTTGCTCTGAAGCGGGATTCATTTTGTCATAATGTCTTCTCCCTGCTCATAAAGAATATGTCCTCATTACCCACCATGTGTTTCGGCCTTCCACTGAGGCATTTTCACAGCAGGAGGATGAGGAATCAGAGAACATCATTTTAGGCAAGAACAGCTAGTGAAAGGTGCATAAATGTGCCAGCATTGAGGTCAGTTTCATTTCCGTCATGCAAATTTAGGAAATGACCCACAGTTCTGTTTAACATTTAACTTTCTATTTCTCAAAAGGAGCCAAAATGTCTTCATAGATTTAAACTCCCACCTATTGCCCCCCCAAAAAAAAAGAAAAAAAGAAAAACACTGTCGAAATTTCCAAAACTTTTGAGTTTCTAACTCCCACATGCATTGCAGAATCTCACAAAAAGATTATTATTATTATTGTTATTAATAATAATAATAATAATAATAATAATAATAATAATAATAAAATTTTGGCATGAAAAGTACTATTTCAAAGTAAATCGAATGAGGAAAACTTTTTTTTTTTTTTTTTTTTTTTTTTACATTTTCAGTGATAATTTGCATAAGATTCTCATTGCATTAATAGAGTGATTATTTACAGAAAAAACAAAAACAAAACAAAAAAAAAACATTGGTAATCCAATGGATTTTTAGTCATTGTACATTTTAACAAATACTAATATTACATACATATTTTACAATGTAAATGTCTTTTTTTTACATTACAGTAAAGATAATTAAGTAGGAAAACATGCTGAACTATTATGAAAATAATATCACAATGCCAAATATTTTACTGGTCATAAAATAGGCTGAAGTTCCTAAAATATAAGAATGTAACAACAAGACATTTTCTAACCAGACTGAAGGGTTAGCAAAAGCAGGGAGTTTTTCTTCCCACAAATAGATCAGAAACGTGAACATTTTCTGGATCTGAGAGATAAGAGATACAGAATCTTTGTCTATGGCTCAGAGTCATGTCAAGCCCTAATCTCTCAGAAAAGCATGTATCCCTCTGCTTTGGACAGACTCTCTATACTCAAGTCAAGAAGTTCAGCCACAAAGTATAAAGCCGCTTACAGCAGCCAGTGGATTATGGTCAATAAAACATTTAGTGTGCGCACATGCATGTTTGAGTGTGTTATTTCGCATAGTGTTTGTGCACAGTTAAGTATTTTCTAACGTATTTGCTTGCCTTTTGTTTAACAGCTTGCCAAAGAGCCAATGCAAACATACAGGGTGTGTAACCATGTTTTAAGGTGAGAAAGCAGCAGACAGACATATAGAGAGAAGACAAAATATCCAGCTTAAGCACACAAATGGTCCAAGTAGAAGATTGGCAAAAAAGCTTAGGTTTTGACTTGGAAGTGTGTTGTGCTCTAAAGCCAAAACCAAGATAAATCCCTAAATAGTGAATAAGTCCTCTTCACTACTCTGTCATTCTGTCAGTCTTGTCCCACTTTCTTTCTATAGGTTCTTTGAGAGGATACTGACATATCTAAAGAAAAAAAATGCATCAAACATTCAGTCTTCTCTGTGTCGCATGCTGTGATGTCTCGTCTTTTGTTACAAATGATGCAAAACTAATTAGAAAATATAAAATATTCTTTTTGGTGTTCTCATCTGAAGCATTTCTGTTGTTTTTGCCTACACATAGACATGTAAGAACGTCTGGATTAAAAAGAACTGTAGTTTTGAAGTCAACCTTGATCAAAATACACCCAAATGCTAAAAGACACACAAATTAATCCACATGTACAAACAAGAGAAACTATAAAAACGAACACTGAACAAGTTTCAGCATGAAGAATTCTTCTGTTCTCTCTGGTTATTGATTCACAGTGATCAGAGAGCTGATAAATCTCATTCCTTGGTTGAGTCACAAGGTTTTTGTGTGCCAGTGGGTATCCTCTCTCATTCAGTGAGACGGGACTAGTCCTCAGTGTTGTACAGAGTTGGAGTTGGTTAATGAATGGTAAAAACTCTGAATCTGCGGCTCAGTGCCCCACTGACTCTCCAGAGGTACAGCATGTAACAGTAGGTGCTAACTGACTCATACTAACCTGCCAAACCTTGATCTCTTGGTCAGGGTAAGCACATGATAGGGTGGCCATAAACTCTTCATGATGCTTCACGATGCCATAGAAGAACCTTTTTGTCTAAAAAGGTAAGGAAGACTGAATGGTTCTTTGTGGAATCAAAAATGGTTCTTTTATGGCATCGCTTGAAGAATCTTTTGAAGCACCTTTATTTTTAAGAGTGCACGTCTTCTTTTTCCTGGCCGAGATTTCTAAATAGCTTAAAATGTCCAGATTTTGGCTTTGTTTCTATTGTTTTTCTACGTGTTTTTCAAGCCAAAACAAGGACACTTTAGCCAACTTAGAAATACCGGCCAGGACATATCTGGGAAAGAGAGGACATATAGCACATAGAGTGAAATTAAACTAGTAAATATTAAATGAGTGTCTGTATTGATAGCCAGGGATGGGCAGTATTTCAAATACATGTATTTGAAATACAAAATACTATTTTGTATTTTGTGTTTAAATACTTTTGAAAAAAATCTAATGTATTTTGGATTTAAATACATTTAATCTTAGTATTTTTTGTATTTTCAAAATACTTTTTGCCAATCAACCTCTTTATTAGACTGCTGATTTCCTTTAGTTCAAACATGCCACTTTCATGCATGTGAGCTGCAGCTGTCTAGAATTGGGTAATGAAATTTTCTGGATTCCTGTAAGGAAATAAGGAATAATACTGCCTTCGTGTGCTATCAAAATTTCCTGTTTCCAATTCCAGAAGTCCTGATTACAAGCATGTCACATTCAGTGCTTTGCTGTTGGAAAGAATAGGAATCGTGGAGGACGCCAGGTTTCCAGGGAAAATCTTATTAAAGCCAAAATCGTAGATATTTAAGATATTTAGTTTTGAATAAAATGTAGCATCCCGTTTATTGACAACTATATCTTCATTCACAGTGCTATCTTTACAGTTAGCTTGTTGATGATTCTGTATTTTCAGTCAAATGCATGCTGTTTTGCTGTGTATAAACCATACAAATGCTTGAAATGGTTATTGCACTACTATGTGCATGACTTTAACATTAAAACAAGGTGATCTTGCTTTTGTGGAAAAAGAAAAACATATCTGTCCCAGCAGGTAAAAAAGAGCACTTGCAAGGGGAACACAGCATTAGCACTAGTCAGCCTTGTTAGGTTTTCTTTTTTTTTTTTTTTTTTGGTCAGATTTTGGTTTTATCAACTAACTAGTCAAATGTGTTCATTAAACTTTAATCATTACTGCTTGCTATGGCGATATGACAATACATATGTCGGCGTGTAAAAGTGTAAATCGATTGAACTTTTTCTATATAATTTATATATCATTGTGATATGCAAATATACTGTATCTGTGGAGCTTTTAGTGGGCAGGAGCTATTGACATATCAGAGCGACAAAGAAACATGGATAAATGAGTAATAAGCAGCTTTCTGTGTGTATACCCCAAGACAAAGATAACTATAATGCTAATAATAAAGATATAAATAAATAAAAATGTTCTAAGGGTATACTCACACTAGGCACAGTTGCCTTGTACTAAAGCCCAAGCGTGATGTTGTCCTTTCGCTAACAGACAGATATCACGGGATTATTACAGAGGCAACTGAGGTTAATGGTGGAATTTGCAGCTTTATTCACAAACTACACTACCTGCTCATCAATAAGATGAGAACCAGACCCATTACAAATCTAAATGTACTCGAAATTAAATTAATGATGAAAAGTGTGATATCCAAGTAGTAAAAGAATTTTGCCGTCATAATGATAACAATAGCGCATACAAAAATAGTAAATTAACTGTTCCATTGTCCAGCGAAGTTAGCGCTCACACTACATGCGTACCGCACCTGAGCCACCTCTTCAAGCGGGCCAGGGCATGGTTAAATGAACTGCACTGGACATGGTACAGAGCAGTCAAACTTGTTTAATGAACTGGACTTTGGGGTTCAATCGCGCTCAAGCATGGATCAGATCCCCTAGTGTGAGTACATCCTAAATCTAAGGGAATAGCAGATAGCACACCACAACTATAACCATAACAGCACAAATTCAAAATATTGAATGATAAAAACATTGACAGCCAATCAGGATCATTTCTGCTTTAAAGAGTTTGAGCATTTAAAGCGACAGATGACACAACTGCATTGTATACTTTGAATACACTAATATAGTTATCTTTATAATTATCATTTTCGGTGTAAACAGGCCTTAATAGTATTACTTCACTTGATGGACAATTTCAAATGTATTATGTGTATTTTCAAAACACAAAATACTGTATTTGTATTCACATTTTCCCACACAGTATTTTGTATTTGTATTTTAAATACATTTTGATGTATTTGTACCCATCTCTGTTGATAGCCACATGGGCAGTACACAGATGGACCCACTTTATATTAGGTGGCCTTAACTACTATGTACTTACATTTAAATTAATCATTTGATACAATGCACTTATTGTCTACATACATGTTCTTACATTGTACTTCTATTTTTAAACATTCTATATGTAATTACATATGTAATTGCAATTTCTGTAATTACATTTATAACTACACTGTTGACCCAACCCTTACACCTTAACCCACCCTTAAACCTACCCATACCACTTAACCTGTCCCTAACCTTACCCGTATCCACCTCAATAGCAGAAAAGTGTTTTGCAATACAATATGAACACAATAAGTACATTGTACTTATTTTTTAATGTAAGTACATAGTAGTTAAGGCCACCTAATATAAAGTGGGACCACACAGATATATGATGCAGCTGTGCTTTGGGTGTCCTGAGTTCGAAACCCGCCTCGTGGTTTCACCTTTCCTGATCCTGTCTCTCTCTCTCTCTCTCTCTCTCTCCCACTTGCTTCCTGTCAAATCTCCACTGTCCTATCAAGAATGCAAAAATCCCCCCTCTCCCCCAAAAAATAAAAAAATTAAACAAATAAAAGAGTGACTTTTTTTTTTTTTTTTTTTTTTTTAAATATCCCATCTATTTGACTACATTTTCTGGAGGGAAAAATATTAATATAATAATAAATAATGAAATAATAATAAAATAATAAATATATTTAATTAAGGGAATACTAATAAATATAAATAATATATATATATATATATATATATATAATAAAAAGAACTGTACTTTTTAGTTGACCCGTAAACTCCACCCCATAAACAGTTTATAAAGAAATTATTGATATTGCTTAGAAATTGTTCATAGTTACTGAACTCATGTAACTAATTACGACCAGCATTTTTTTTTTTTAAATCTAATGATTAATATAAGGAATAATTAATGGAAACCTGTTAAATGAATGAATGAATGAATGTGTCAGTCAGTCAGTCAGTCAGTGAATCAGTCTTGTATTTGTATATTACTTAGTATGTTTGTACACTAAATAATAATAATAATGAAAATCCATCCAAAGCAATATACAAATTCTATATATAATAAATAAACAAATATCTAAGTAATACACAAATGCTAGAGGACAATACATGAATACTATCAAAATTTTACTTCACGATTTTACCTTATTCATTATTTACTTTTTGCATACAGGATTTAGTTTTGACAAAGGGGATACCCAAAGATTTTAAGGGTTAACTTTGTGAACTGAAGGTGGTTTTAAAAGCATGTTGATTGCTAATCATAAAAGGATGCTTCTGAATTAATTTTTTTTAAGACTTGCCCACCAACGAGTAATATTGCAGCTTCTAAACTTCTTCAGCCCATAAATAATTCATACACTCCCTTGCCGGTCTTTATATAACAAGCAATAATTTGCCTACAATGCGTGTCAGGTGCTGTGTCAGTATAGAGGAAAAAAAACAGTGATTGAATGCTGAAATCACGGTTGTGTATGTTTGTTTGTGCGCTCACCTTCCCCATACTGACAGTAAAGCACACCTTTCAAGCAGATGAGGAAGATAAATCTGTTGTTGCCAGATAGATTACGTTTATCTATCCCACAGCCATTCTTTCATGACTTCCCAGATAATCATAAGGAGTCACAGTACTGGATGTCTTTTGTCAGTTTTGATGCTGTCCCTGCACTCTTAAAGGCTGTCCCTGAGCTCAGTGGTTCATCCCATTGTGCCAGTGCCTGAGAAAGTAATAAAAAATAAAGCAAAGAAAAATAAAAGAAATGTGTGAGCTAGGTATCGCCATAAATGTAATCACTGTGGAGCCACAGGAAAATATTATATTGCTTTTAATAATTTATGTTTGCATGCTTCTTGAAAAGAAGAATTCATCGGAATACACGGCAACTTTTGAATGGAAGAAAGATGGTTTATGGGTCCAGACGGTGTAGTTACAACATATACCAGCAGGGGCTAACTGGCCCACACTAACCAGCAAAACCTTGACCCCTTTGTAAAATAAAGGGCTACCTTTTTATTCAGTTATGAGAAGGGAACATTCAATAACACAGGGGGATGGCGGGCTGGTTTGGAGGGGTCTGTTCATGTTCAAGCAGTGGGAGATCTGAAATGAAGACATATCTTCTTTTTTGCCATCTGTAATCTGTTTATATCTGTGTCCTCTGCTTTTGTCATGAGGGATCGATCCAAAGCTGCTTTTGTTCGTCCGTTATCTTTTTCTCGGAAGGAGTATGAAGGAGGTTACCCAATCTAATTCTCCCCATGTGTAATATTCTGGGGAGCAATAATCACATTCAGTTCCAAGTTGATAATATCACACCACAAAAGAAAAGGCAATATCTCCCCATCATTCTATTCTTTTGCTTTATTTCTTTCCCACAAATGGACCTTTTTATTATAAAAAAAATGAGAGCAGGAAAAGGTTGCCTGTTAATGGCTGTGGGTGTGTACATGATCCTATATCTTTCTTCACTGCGGAAGCAGTTTTGTTTGGTGTTTTGACATTCGAACCATCAATTCAATAAAACTTGAAATGTACAATGATTCTTTATTACCTTGAGATACAATGACTGTGACTGCAGACAGTGAAATGAGAAATGGTCAACGAATTTAACAGAGTTATGTAATGCAATTCTAGTAAGTTTAATTTGTTTAGAAATGGTCGACTAGCAACCACAAAATGGATCAAACACAACTGAAAGAAGCTTGAAATGCTGTCTTTGTATGATATGGCGTAAGATTTTCCCATTTCCCGCTGTTTTCATCCTAAGGTGTTTAAAAAAAAAAAAAAACATTTTTAACAAGATTATAAACCAACCATCTGAGAAAATACAAGTCCCAAATGCATCTATGTTTGCCAATGATTTTAATAATATCACAAATTCTTAATTTCTTCCTCCAGACTGCGAAAGCCACTAAGCCCACACCAATATGTGCTCATTTCCAAGCCAAGACAAATTCGAGTTAAACCAAACACACAAACAGCTCATCTCAGAAGTAGTACAGCGATGACTTATTTAGACCACACACATAAACTTTAACCAGAGCTAAATAGGTTTAAAAATCTGGTCCCATGTTAGCATAAATTTGCTTAGTTAAATCAGCCTTTAATATCTTCTGATCTACATTATTTTTAGCATAAAATGATTTATATTAGAGTTTATCTCAGTCGTCTAATTAGTGCTAGCATTAAAAGTATAGTTCACATAAAAATGAAAATTCTATTCTGTTGAACACTAATGAACATAAAAACATTGCTTTCTTCTTTCTTCTCTTTTTATACCAACATTCTTAAGAATATTTTCTTTTGTTTTCAACATTGTATGTGCCCATATGCGCATATCATCTTGTTAGACGAGCACTAGTGTTTCCTGCTCAACAAACACAGTATGAGCTGTGACATACCGATTCACCAATAAATGTCTCTTATGCACCCATTAGTCAGAAAGATTTACACAACCACCTCAAACTCACTCAGTTTGAAACTCAGTAAGTCAATGAACCATTCAGGGGTGTGTTTCCCAAAAAAATAAAAAGACATATAGGATTTATGCTGCCTTCACATGCTATCGGAAATTTCCTATTTCCCACTTATGAAGTCGTGATTACGAGCTTGTCGTATTCAAGTGCTTTAATGTCGGAAAGAATAAAATGTAGCATCCCATTGGTTGACAAACATAAACATTCACCGCACTATACATGCAGTTTGTTGACAATTCTGGAATTTCGGTCAAATACATGCTTATTTCACTGCTTATAAAACACAATATGCTTCAAATGATCTAGCCAATAAATACACTACTTTAGCGACAAGACAAAGGGATGAACAGCAGAACAGCAATGATAGCAGTAATGGTTGTCCCCTCCACCATGTTTAAAGTTTATGACCCGCCCAACTCGGAAACTCGGGTATCAAAATTATTTCCAACTTTCCCAGTAGTAAATACGACTTGAGAGGCCGTTCACGTGCAATTTCCGATTAGGAAATTTGTCTTTACGATAATTCCGATAGCACGTGAAGGCAGCATCATTGTTGGAGAAACTATTCCCTGAAAATGTAGGAACTTTGTCACACACTTAAAGGGATAGTTCGCCCAAAAATGAAAATTTGATGTTTATCTGCTTACCCCAAGGGCATCCAAGATGTAGGTGACTTTGTTTCTTTAGTAGAACACAAACAAAGATTTTTAACTCAAACTGTTGCAGTCTGTCAGTCATATAATGTCAGTCAATGGGACTCACGTCTTTGAGAGAAAAAAAAACAAAACATATACAGACAAAACCAAATTAAACCCTGCAGCTCGTGACGATACACTGAGGTCTAAAGACACGAAACGATTGGTCTGTGCAAGAAACTGAACAGAATTTATATCATTTTTTACCTCTGATCTCGTTCACAACAGCCGGTGCGTGACGCACTTTTTCTTCTTCTTGCTTTACGGCAGATCGCAGACTTATAAGTGCATTACCGCCACCTATCTCTCACATGGACCATTGACACTCTATCTACAATCTCAATTAGGAGTGTCAATGGTCCATTTGAGAGATAGGTGGCGGTAATGCACTTTTCAGATGGATCAGAGGTAAAAACTATATAAATACTGTTCAGTTTCTTGCACAGACTGATCGTTTCGTGTCTTTAAACCTCAATGTATTGCTACGAGCTGCAGGGTTTAATTTGGTTTTGTCTGTGTATGTTTTTTTTTTTTTCTCAAAGCCGCGAGTCCCATTGACTGCCATTATATGGCTGACAGACTGCAATGGTTTAAGTTAAAAATCTTTGTTTGTGTTCTACTTCAGAAACAAAGTCACCTACATCTTGGATGCCCTTAGGGTAAGCAGATAAACATCAAATTTTCATTTTTAGGTGAACTATCTATTTAAGGCTGATTTATACTTCTGCGTCGAAACTACGCTGTAGGTTGTGTGTTGTACGCGCAGGCTACGGCGTAGTCTGACGTGCACCTCTCCAAAACTGTCACAGCGCGTCAAATCTACGCAGACCGCGAGAACTGTGATTGGTCTGCTAGTACCCCTCCCTCCGTATGTATTGGAGTTTTGTGTGTGTTTTTTGCACTTTAATATATTTAAATGTTACACCTTCTTATTTAAAATAAAACAAAGCAAAGAAATAGTGTCTTAGCATTTATTATAAAACGTAGCATTATACATCACTTTGTTGTCTGCGACAAACAGTTGTTCTACCATGGTACAAGTCCTTGTGGAGTTTGAAAGAATGCCACCTTCTCCTGTTCCGTTGTCGTCACTTTTTCGTAGTTTTAAATAAATGATTTGTTCTTTGATATTTATTTGCCGCCGTCACGGCTGATGCTTCTCTGACAAGCTGCTTCTTCTTTGGCTTTTGCCGTGGTACTGCGGTTTACACCAGCAACATGCCCATGGACACTGCAGACTAGCGGTTTGCATGTGTACTGCACGTCAACGCAGACAACGACGCAGAAGTATATGAAAACCGACGCGCAGCCTATGGCGTAGAGGCTACGGCGTATGTCCGACGCAGAAGTATAAATCAGCCTTTAAACAGTTGGAGATCAAATTAATTAACAAATTAATTAACAAACATGGCCTCTGAGGACTGCTTTGATATTTTTGTTCTTCATGACTGCTGTATTTTGTGGGTTCTCCATGGAACAAGAGCATGTATGTATGTGTACTGGTAAAAAAAAAAAAAAGCACTTTAATTCTCTTAGAACTTCAGTTCCAACCACTTTTCCAACTTTGCGATGCTGTTTGCAAATGTTTGTTGGAAAGATTCAGGAAACACCAAACTGTTGAACAATGATGGTAATGATGGTAACTTGCGACCACCGTTGACTAATAATGCTATTGAGAAACACACATCAGAGCAGTTCACAACTGACTCCTTACTAAGTCACAATTCATTTTTCCAGTGTGCCCCTTTCTAATAAATTGAATCACTTATGAACAGCTGTATTTAAGCAGCTATATTTATTTCTCAACTAAAAGTCATTAAGCTCCCAAATGTTTATTTTTTGGCAATCCTATAATTAATTTTTTTTTGACTGGAGTCCTGGATCTCACTTTCTTCATTTGTTGTAAAGCATGGCAGAAGGGGGAATTGACACATATCCTTTTAGATTAAAAGTCACTTTGGTCAGGGTGACTTTAATCTTCCATGGTAAGAATCCACGAAACACACATCATTATATGGCATCGTCTCGCTTCAAGGTGAAACGTTTATCCTTTTTATTCCACGAGAAAGAAACTCATTTTCAAATGTCTGCCTTTCCCACAGGAATGAGAGGCAGTCTCCTTTGCCATGAAGATCTGATGAGCTTTTAAGGGTTTTTCATCAGATACATTGGAGCAGAATATGCCATTACATTTATATAACTGAAAGACAATCAAACGTGAAAAAACAAGCTGTATGGATGTTCTCTATTCCCTGCCCACATATCAAAGTCCCTGTCTTCTAATCAGCAGGACAGATGTAGGATTCTGCTGTCTGTGATGTAGATTGGCATGCAGCAAAAGCGTGAGGCACGTATCCTTTTTACTGACTCGCCTTATTGGCATTCAATGCCATTGTTCTCCCATTTCAACGCTTTGCTGTTTCCATGGCAACTCGAGGCGTAATCAGAGGCAGGCAGTTAAAGATGTGCCTCTATCACAGATAGCGGCACCAGTTCCCGATAAAAAAGAGAGCTGAGATAAAACGTCCTACATATGTGCCTTAAGAGAGAATCTCAACTCCTATAATATATCACAACTCCTGAGAGGGACAGAACACAATGCTGCAACCAACTTCAGCGTGCTGCTCTACTCAGTGTGTATTTTAGCAGTATTATGTAATACATATAGTGGACACTACCTTCTAATTAATGGGTTTGGATATTTTAATTACACCTACCATCAGGTGTATAAAATCAAGAATACAGCAAAGCAGACTGCTCAAGATCAGTAAAGTTTATTTTACTTTAAATACTTCAGCATGGATAGATTAACCTATCAATTAATCATAAATGATATCTATTAAGATTATAAGTAAAATAAATGCAGTTTTTTTTTCTACACAAATACTAGTAATGGTTGCTAAAAATGCAGCTTTGCTATCACAGGAATATATTGCACTTTAAAATATATTACAACAGAAACCAGCTATTATAAATTGCAATAATATTTGAAATGCAGCTTTGGCATGTATGCATGTATGAATAAATAAATAAATAAATAAATAAATAAATAAATGGTAGTAAAATGTGTATATACTGCAAGTACTGTCAAAATCATACAAAATCAAAATGAAATAAAAACAAAAAATGGGCGAAGTTTGTCCTTTCCTTGGTATGTTTTTTTTTCTTTATACCCAGTGAAAGAGATTGTTTTCTTGAAGGACATTTTACCCTTTTTATGGTAGCATTGCTTTTTAAAGATGATTTACAGCTTCTAAGATCGAAAAACAAGACATGCAAGATGCAATTTTAAACTCCTTTGTGGTCAAGTACCGATAAGGTAAGAGACTTTAAAATTAATTTTGTTGATGTAGATGAGACCTTTCCTTTAGCTTTAAAAACCCTGTCAAAGTATCAAAACTTTCATTGCACCATGTCAGTTACTTCAGTCATTGATTGATTCCTCAAAGGTGAAAAGTTCCAGGCACATCTCCGTATATGACAAAGCCTCAGTCTGACTGACATTTTCAACTGCTTTGATTCTATTCATTTTAATGCATTTCGCCCAGTTGCATCATCAAGATTCAAGCACTGATAAATGAATAATTATGTTAAAATTGTCAAAAATGTCACCAGCAGTGTTTGTGAGAGCATGCGTGAGATGAGCTTAAAAGATATTTCCTATACCTTTCAGGACATGTTGTGAAAGTTAGGTTATATGTACTGTAGTGTCTGGAATTGGAGAGTCAAGTGTTGTCCAGTCCCATAAGTACACTTAACCTCTCTCCATACTCATATGTCCACTACTGTGCTAGACTTGAGCTTCACTGTGCCAGGAACACTATGTAAGCCAACATATCATCATATTTTCAACAGCTTTTCCCTACATAAAAACTGCTTTTTGCCTTCAAATAAGATTTGTCGTCTTCTTCGAACACGACTAGAACCAATAGTGACTGTATAATGGCAGAATTCACTCAAAAATGATTTTCTATGGCACATATAAGCTTGCAACTAACATGCAGTGATTGCAGTAAACACATTTACACTTTATTGAAAAGAGGATGGACTGGGAGTAAATGTGAAATGTTTACACACTAAATTTCACCTTACCGCCTCCCTTCTTTTCTCAACCGTTTCCAAACAGTTTTAACAAAACAAATTGGAGGGTAGGATGGGGAGCCTTCCTCGCTAAATTTAACACATAGCGCTTATCGTAAACAGTGCGTTGAGAAAATCACAAGGAAGAGATGTGTACACGCTCAACTGACAATAACTGCCTACAGACTGCCGCTGCTTCGTTGACTTCGAAAACAGTCGCTGCTTATTGACAGGGCCTGGAAAAACCAAATGTCCCTCCTGAAGTTAATCAGTACCACGGCCCGTTGGGAGATCACCTTCCCTCCCCTACTGGCTCCCGTCTCCGAAAATTTAACGAGGCCACTGCATTTCGTTTCATGGACGGCTAATTTTGTTTGTTTTGAACGGCATGCGCCGTACGCTGACCGGGATGCTTAATTAGCACTATTATGAAAGCTTGTTTACAAATGAGCTGAGTAATCCCTCTGACAGCATGCTAAGTTGTGCTTCTCCTTTTCTCTGGTGCCTAAACTGTATCACCAGGACAGAAATAAAAGAGCACAGGAAGAGGTTAGCAGCTAGCAATTCTCCTCTAAATTCCATAATGGCTTTGCACTTTCAGCAGAGAACATCTGAAATGAATGGATCAAGGTCCACACAGCTATGCCTCCTGCAGAACTCACAATGTTTCACATTTCTTTAACGACTGAAACTGAGAGCTGCATATGCATTGTGCATAAATATGCATGCAAAATATGTTTTAGATGACATCCTTGGGCTGAAAGGGATCTCTTGCATATCTCTAGAGCATTCGGTATACTGTAAACATCTGTCTGCAAGAGAGAAGGATGATTTGCGTTTACATGATCAGATTCAAAACCATCAAAACCCACAGCACTTTTAAATTGTTTATAACGTGCTATCACAGGAACTTGGGAAATTACATTTGGAGACATTCACAATCATATGATGTTAGTGGACATTTTATTACCAAAGCAATGCACAAATCGTGTGAATTGCAATTACATAAACAGGAAGCATAGGGATAGGGCTTTTAATGCAGGTGTAAAAGTGCATACGCTTGTCTTAATAAAATTATAGCTGACACTGACAGATATTGGCAGTTTGATCACCTAGGCAAAGTGCAACATTATCGATTTTGGCTAATAGGGGAGTGGCAACTTTATGTTTATTGTGAAGGAGAAGCTGTTAGTTTCAACGTGAAATTAAGCTCTGCTGATGCTTTATCAAAAGCTGTGTTCATTTTATTCATGCTAGATGACTTTAAAAAATTGCTTTCTGTGACCCAGGATGCATTATGTCTACTTCTGTTTACAACCCGAATTCCAGAAATGTTGGGACATTTTTTTTAAATTTGAATAAAATGAAAACTAAAAGACTTTCAAATCCCATGAGCCAATATTTTATTCACAATAGAAAATAGAGAACATAACACGTTTAAACTGAGAAATTTTGCCCCCGCCCTAACTATTTTGAGACTTGTAGCAGGCATCAAATTTGAAATGAGCTCATTTTGTGCATAAAATTGTAATATTTCTCAGTTTAAACATTTGTTATGTTATCTATGTTCTATTGTGAATAAAATATGGCAGCAGCGATTTGCACTATTGATAGATGCTATTTACACTAAATGCAAATAGCATATTTTTTAGCGATAGATACTATTTACACTAATTTACTATTTGTAAATTAGTAAACTATTACACTTATTTAGTAAATAGCGATGAATGCTATTTACACTAAGTGCAAATAGCAATGGATTCTATTTACACCAAGTGAAAATAGCAGTATTTTTTAACAATATGCTATTTACACTAAGTGCAAATAGCTATAGATTATATTTACACTATGTTAAAATAGCAAGATTTTCTGCTATTTATACTACTTATTGCAAATAGTGGCAATTATCTGCACCTCAGTATTGTAGTACATTATAAAACAGTATGCAATAATAAGGTATTGAGTGTAAATTATAGTTTTAATTCAAATTATTAAATGGACGCCACCTTATTGGGACAATAAAGCCCTCCCTACACCTACCCTAACCCTACCAATACTTTTATTTTCAACTTTTTGATTATTTCCTTCATTTTTATTGAAAATAAATGCCTTTCTGATGCGATATGAGATTTGAAAAGGGAGAAAAAAATTCGGCAAAAGGCGGACTCGAACTCGGGTCGATTGGGTAAAAAAGCATGCACCTTACCATCTACACCACTGAAACTGATACTGAATTAGCGTCTTTTTTTAGTGTTGACTAACCCAATCACACGTTACTGGGCGGAGTTAGTGTGAATAGCCTTTGCCAACAAGGCAGGCTATTTGCACTTAGTGTAAATAGACACCCCGATAAAATATTGGCTCATGTGATTTGAAATTCCTTTAGTTTTCATTTTATTCAAATTTAAAAAAACGTCCCAACATTTCCGGAGTGGTTTGTAGACCACTATGAAAAATGTATTTCAGTAGTTGTTGTTGACATTCACTGAAACATAACAGCAATTTGTGTGCAGAAAATAAACATAAACAACATTAAAAAAATATATCCAGCCAACCCATAAATTTGGTGTTAATTTTGAATAACTACACAGATACATATTTTACCTAACCTTCTTTTTCTTCAAAGCTTTACATGAAACAATAAGCTATTTATAAAGTGATAACAGCGGGTCCATGGAGTGTTGAGGTCAAAATTGACTTCAGACTTAAACATAGATGCAGTGTTAAGGTGTTAACTCACAAACTGCACATACAGAATGTAACACTGCCCTGAAAGAATATCACCAGATTGCCAACTCACTAACTGAAGCGTTATGATCGCACCATCCTCCAACCAACTGTAAAACTAGTGTTAATGGGCAAGACTTAAAAACTAACAACACTTTGGCGTTTTTATAAAAGTTGTAATTAGCGGAGGTTACCTCAGTCTATAAGCAGCCAGTAGCTTCATCCAAGGGCTTCCCGTCAGAGCCCTGACAATCCTCAAATAAAACAAACAAAAATAAATATAGCTGCAAGCAACGATTACTGGGGTTCAAGTGCTTAAGGCACATAAGGAAAAAGACATTACATATTATTTAGCAAGCCTTTAACCTCCTAAATCAATGATTAAAAAAAACAAAAAACACATTTTTAGAAAATCCAGGTATTTTACTATAGAAACATATATTTTAAAGTTTATGACTGTTATAGCGCCACCTGTGGTCTGATCTCCTTAAAACTTTGCATGCTTATTTAGAATTACCTGTCGCATGTGCTCACCAGGTTTTGTGAAGTTTTGAGTTTTCCTTTAGGCTTTATAGGATTTTGGGTAAATTTGGAAACGCCCCTTCTTTAAACGACCCACGTTATAGCTTATCAACGGGTAAATTTCAACATTTTTTGATAATTATTGACCTAGAGAGTCCAGATAATTGTATTGCAGTGGATTTTTCCAGATTGAGCGAAAAATTTCGGACTAGTTTGCAAAAGTTTTTTTTTTTTTTTTAAATCTTCTCAATCATTTAACAAACAATTTGATTGACAGCAGTGGTTCTAGAGGCAAAGTTGTCCAGCATGAGGATTTCTGTCATGGGATATGAATATTGTGTGTATGTGTGAAAAACCACGCGACGTACAAACATTTATGCCCTTGACAAATGGGATATCGCCCCCCCAGTGGCCAATTTTTTTCAGATTTCTCATAGACCTTTGGGGCCGTGACTCAAACAGGCCCACCGAGTTTTGCTCCAATTGGCTTCTGTTAACCTTACATAATAGGTGCTCAAACTGCGTTTGCCAATGGCAGCCATGTTTTTTGAGAAATGCAAATGTCCTTATAGACATTTGTGGTACTTTGGACCAAGACCGCATACACAATTTTCATGTTGATAGGGCAAATGGTTGTGCAGTTTTAGCCATTTTTATGTTTTTTTTCCTCTCATAGCTCCACTATTTTTTTCCTGTGACCTCAGATTGAGCTCTTACATAAGTGTTCTGAGTTTGGCGAAGATATCTCTTTCCGTTCAGGAGTTATAGGCAATTTACTAAAGGAGCCCTGCCCCTTTCTTACGTTTTAACACCCCTTTACGACTGTGAGTCGAAAGTTAATTTTTTTTTATAATTATTGATATTCACTCTCCAGAGCATCTTTATGCACTGTTTTGGTTCTGATCAGGCAAAAAACCTATGACTAGTTGCAAAACACCCGAAAATATCGCCAGGCTCACGATCAAATCTGAGGCATGTGTTTTGTCTGGCGTGAGCCAAGGATTCCAACGACATACGACACTTGAGCCTGAGACTGACAGTTTAGGTGTTATGAGCGATTTCATACTTTTGATCAATGTAGCACCCCCCCTCAGGCTGATTGGGGCGAGCCTTGGTCAGGTTGTAGGCGGTGTGAGTACTACCATCCAAGTTTTAAGTCTCTACAACTTACGGTTTGGTCTGCACAATCAGTTTTAACTGGAGCGCTACACTCTTGAACCCCTAATGAAATTAAAAACAGATGTACATACAGTATACACATGTAAAATGATATATATTGCAAGTTTGTAACATATCTAAACAACACCGTTTTCAATTAAAAACAGAAAAAAAATGATGTGTTTTGGCCATTTATTTAGAAGACAATAGTATTTTGGTGGCCTGAAAATGCAAACTTTTGAAAGTTTAGGAGTGCACATTTTTTGAAAATGATACCTTTGTCATTGCTGTGTAAACTACAAAAACATGAATTTGTGAAAACAGTGATGTTATACGCATGCGTATTATGTGTTCAGTTAATAGGCACAGATGTGTGATGTTTCTTTACAAAGTGACATCGCCAACTTCTGGCCTGGCATGCATTATACAGTGTTTTAGTCATTTTCATGGGATCATTTTAGCAATGCTGTAAACATACTCTATAGCAAATCTGTTTGATATTTTCCCAAAATGTAAACTGTTATAACCCAGCACTAATCTGCTAAACAGCACTATAAAACATTAATAAATCTAAGGAATGATAAACAATAACATCATGATGTTGTGAATAGCGCTATAAAAATAGACTTGACGGTATCCATTTCAAAACATCTGACCTCTGAATGTCATGACTGACCAATGAGAATAAAGTATTCAAGAGAGGCGTGGAATAATACTCTAAACTCTTCAGTCAGTCTCACAGCCTGTGATGTGGCAATATATTATTCATTAAAGATGCCTGCTTGGCTATACACAGAAAGATACATGTGTCTTGTTCACAGAAGCACCTGTCACCAGAGGGGGGAGTTCCTATTAGAGGAGCACTCTGCGTTTTAAAGCCTGTGTGATGACATTTGGTGAATTATTTAAACATGCATGGCAGGTGTCTGCTGAAGGTGTCAAATGCTATATC
>JAFVLL020036966.1:0-16896 GCA_021397915.2 Tor tambroides | reverse complement strand
TTGTAAGCAACTATATTAAGAAGCAAGTATGATCTGTTTTGATTTAATGTTGGCTATAAATACAGCATGAGCAAATTTCTTCTCCTGTACAAACACATCCATCATGGTGTTGGAAACTCTTTGATATTGAACATATTTATGACTTAATCTTTGTTTTCTTTAAAGGTATTTTATAAAAGTGTACTAAAAATAATTCATTTGCAGACATTGGGTTCTTTATATTGTAAATTGGAACTCTGTGAGATGCACATTTGGCATCAAAAAGCAATATTTCTAATGCAATAAAACCATTTAAAGCAGATAAGTGTTTTAAATAGATGTTTAATGTTGTTAATTAATGATGTTAATCACTTTAACTCAGTCAGGTTTCATAGCTGTGCTCAGACTGGACATTGGATGTCATTCGTACTTCCACATTTTATTTGTAGCTTATTCCAAGCAATGACAAGCTTTTACAGGAACAGTATAACATCTACAAAAGAGATGAAACTGTTACATAGGCTGTGCCTCTGTGGCTACATACAGTAACTGGCTCAATCCAACCAGGTTTGCTTGTTGTTTTGCAAGCGAAGTGCATAATGTTGTGTCCATGTGGTCCCCTCCAGTGGCTGGGTGTGGGTGGATGGGAAAATGTAATTTCGGAGAACATCTAAACTAAATCAACTACTATAAACATTCCTTAATTGACTGTTTTTAAATTCTCCCCCATATGCAACATGCCAGCAGCACACTCTAGTCCTCTATAGATTTGATGTATCTCTCATAAGCAGCTTCATCCATCAGTCCATCCAGTTCCTCAGGAATAGATACAGTCATCTTCATCAGCCAGCCTGTGAACAAAACACACACTTAATAAAGACAAAATGTACTTTTTTTGAAATAACTATTACTTAAATCTGATCACAAGACTTAAATGTACTCACCCTCAGGCCATCCAAGATGTAGATGAGTTTGTTTCTTCACCTGAACAGATTTGGAGAAATTTAGCATTACATGACTTGATCACCAATGGGTCCTCTGCAGTGAATGGGTGCCGTCAGAATGAAAGTCCAAACAGCCAATTAAAACAACAAAATAATTCACAATAATCCACATGACTCCAGTCTATCAATTAATATCTTGTGAATCAAAAAGCTTCATGTTTATAAGAAACAAATCCATCAAGACCAAAAAAATTTAATAATTTAGGAGAGAAAAATACACCTTTGGATTTTGACGTGAGAGGACAACAGGTGATGGATTTGTTTTCCTGCAAGAGAGTTATAATGGATTATGGACTCGTATTTTAGATTTAAAATTATAATATCTTGATGGATTTGTTTCTTACAAATATGCAGCTTTTTGCTTCACAAGACTGATGACTGATGGACTGGAGAAGCGTGGATTATTGTGATGGTTTTATCAGCTGTTTGGACTCTCATTCTGACGGCACCCATTCACTGCAGAGGATCCATTAGTGAGCAAGTGATGGAATGTTACATTTCCCCAAATCTGTTCCGATGAAGAAACAAACTCATCTAAATCGTGGATGGCTTGAGGGTGGGTTCATCTTCATATCATATCAAGATTCCAAGCCACTGTGAGTCCAAATGAGTTTGAAGTAATGTCTCACCATCTTTATAACAAGATTTGTTGACCAGTCCTGGGTTGTCTGCCAAGGCGTCATTGACATCTGTCACCTCCCCCGTCAGAGGAGAGTACAACTCACTCGCTGCTTTAACACTCTCCAGAGCACCAAATTCATCTATGGTACAGATATCAATAAATAAACAATCAAAATAATAATTGATCATAATATTTAATTGATTTACTACTAATAAATAACTGTATTTTGTTATAAATAGCTGTTCTGTAAAGAACACATTCACAGTAGGATACAAGTTTTTCAAAAGCAGTATTCTCCAGAGCAAGAATAGTTACCAGACTGTGACAACTTTGTACCAACTTCAGGGAGCCCACAGTAGACCACGTCCCCCAGTGCCTCCTGGGAACATTATAAACCCATGACAATACATCCTATATAGTCCAAAAACACCTCTTCCTATAAAAATTAAGCTTTAATAACCAGTCTAACCTGTGCAAAATTACTAATGCCCACTGTTGCCACACCACTGTCCACGCGAACCCACTCGTGTTTGTCTGTGAACTTCAGTGCTGCTGAGTGACAGAGAAAAGGTAAAACAGCGTACAGTAACTGTGCACGTAAAGATGCAATCAAAGGTGTATGTAATATAGTTCATTCTGAGTTTATCACTACCATAGCATTTGAAAATGATTGCAACATCAGTGCACCGATAGACACATCTAAACTTTCATGCAAGTCGCCTGTAAACATTCATAAGTTTGAATACCTGCGCAAAATCGAGTGGTGGTGCTCAGGGGTCTTTTATAGCATGTCCTCGCCAGCAGTCTAGCTGGAGTCAGAGCGTTTCTGTTTGACAGTCGAGGCAGAGAGGAGGTCAAACTAACAGAAGCACATCGTAATATTGTGCACATCGCCATTATTCCCCGTACGCAAACATTAATGGACTCCGGCGCGACTCGATGATGTCATTATTCGAACGGCCTATGCGCGCCAAAGCAGTGCTTTGAGGTGTGTGTTTGGGTTTGGGTTGGAGGGAAAATGTATCTAGTGAATAATTTGTCTTATATGTGTGTCTATATCTATATCTATAACCGGATAGTCGAAAAATAACATGGGCATTACCTTTTTAGGCAACAACATAAGGATATTGCGTTGTTTATATATATTTGTATTGTAAAAAAGTGTATATTTCTAAATTTTGTAACTGGGTACTATTTTAATCACATTTTGCTTTTGTGAAATTCACACAAGAACTTTTAGTACAAATAATGAAATCATAAAACTATAGATATAAATATTTTTAAATAGCATTACTTCCTAATTAAAATCATGCAGAGAAAGAATGATAAAATGTATTTTAACTATTTAGCAAATCTGTTTTCTGAAAGATTGATGGGTTTGTATTACAATATAAGTCAACACAGCTGACCTGCGCTTGTTTTCTTAAATAGTTTAGGCGCCAAAGACATTTGTTTGCTCGAGACGGATTAAAATTATAAAGAAAGAAATTTCCTTAAAATGTCGACCCTTTGAAAATTATTCAATAATTCGTAATATAATTTTAATAACCACAAAACTTTACGTTTTAAGAGTAAAGTAAATAGACGCGCGCGAACAAAAGTCGCGAGCCACAACACGTAACCATAGAAACAGCAGGCTGCTCGAGCGCTTTCAGTGAGCATCTGTAACGGACGAAATGTAAGTAGTGTACTATCATATTTTATGTAGCATAATTCTGTATGACAAGTATATCACAAAAAGTGTTTGTTTATCAAAAGAGGGGCACTAACTTACTTGGACAGTCTCGAGAAACCCCCTCCTCCCCATTGAATGTCACTGAATTACTTTGAGAGGATGTAACGCAGTGGTTTCATCAACTCTTACGTGAAAATTTAGTTTAATATTTGCCGCCGGTGATCCATCACCATCGTGACACTGAGCAAGACGATACCCTCATACTCCATAAAGATTAAAATATGAAAAATATAGGCTATAGATAATCAAATCCATTGACTGTGCTGTCAATGTTGTGTTGTGTTCGGAGTACTTCACCTGTGACTGGGATATCATCTGATCTATATGTCGTTCCGTGCATCAGGTAGATGAGTTACCTGTTACCAGTTACCTGCGCGCAGGTGCGCTCCGTCCTCCTGATGCCGCAGGAACGCGCAGGTACATCATCCTCCTCTGACTGTACAGAAGATGGACGTTTATCCTTCTCTACTCTGGGACAAATCACTTTAGTTTGTTAATCGTACCTCAGAGATTTGAACTTGATTAATTCTATAAGAATCTTTTTTCTGAAGGAGAATTTCAATCGATCCTCCTGAAATGAAACTCATTTCTTGATCGTTGAAGGACGCCCGTCGCTCTGAGATGAACGAACAGCGGGACATTCAACTGTTTTCACTCTGTACACTTTTCATTTTCAAGCTATTTGTGCTTCAAGGTAAGTATAATTTTAATTTTGAATAATTTAGAATTTTAGATTTTTATCAATTAATAATGTACACATTGCAGTTGGCCTTTATAAAATCTACTATGGGACCATAGTTTTCCTGAAATACTTTATTTTTTTATTCTACAGTGAAATTGTGGTAACATTGTTGTAGTCATAATACATTCAACAAAATAACAAAAACATTTTAAAAACGTCCAGATCCCCTTTAATTTATAAATGGTATTTTGACAAAAAAAAAAAATGTTTACAGTGGTACAGTTTTTTAGGGGGTTTGCTATATTGGATGTCATTTATGTAATTTGTGAATTATGAATTACGTAAATCTATCTTAAGCTTTGAAAAACTTCAAAACGTTTTGAGTGTACTAAGCATAATAGACTTTTATGTACTTATAAAAAAATTGTTTTGATCCTATGCTGTATTTATAGACTAAACTTGGTTGATAACTTGGTTGGTTTATAAATATGCATGAGTTTTGTTTATATAATTTTGCTTTTGACAGGATTTATTTGCCAGGAATCAAACTCAGAAAATAAACTACCCAGGTATGTGGTTTTAGACGTATCCTGTTCTGATGCTGATGGCTAGGTGTATGATCATAATGGTTTTAGATTTTTTAAACATGTTGAGCATAGATTGCTGTTTGATTATACCTTTAAACACTGGTGAACCCTATCAAACATCCGCTATTACATGGAAGTTTTGAGCAGAGAGACGGTGTCAAGTTCTACATGCAATCACTGATAAGATGTTAAGTGTTTGGTCTAATGTTTTGCAGTAACCATTAAACCAGTTCCTTGAGAATCATGCGGTCCATCAGCATGACTGTGTATGGCATCTTAAGTGTTTCTGAACCTTTAGTCTCACAGTCGCCGCACTTTTAATACTGCTCTCTTTGTGCCACTTTTAAAAGGAGGGTTAATGCACTGCGGCAGAAACGGGATCTCTTCCGTGAAGAGGTGAGTATACCTAAGAGAAAGCGACAAGGGACAGAGTGGAGTAACCACACACACACACACACACACACACACACACACACACACACTCACAAATACTGAGATACACTCTCAGTGCTGACAAAGCTGTCTTTGTGAAGTTTACACAAATGCTACAGCCACTGAAAGCTCCACTCCCAAATGTCTGCAGTGGCAAAACCACATGAAGGAATGCCAAGACAGGTTCACCAACATGGCTTAGTGGCTAGACATGGTACTGTTGCCACTATAAGCCAATAGACCTACGCACTTGGCAAATTCTTAGTACTGTTTTTTTTCTCTGCAGACCCTTAGCACTGTGCTGTCTGATTCAGCTCTCCCACGAAGAGTTCTTCATAATTATACAGCGAGAGATGCATCAACAGGTATTTTGTATACTGTGCACACAAACACATACGATTTGCAGAGATATGTACAGTCTCACTTGAGTTTGCATGCTAGAAACGTCAATTATTAAGTTATATTTCAATAAACTAATGTTTTGTGAAGTTACGCCACTGTCAGCTTCATTGTGAATTAAGCTTTGTGTGATTTGGTCATCTGAAGCCAAATGATTTTAGATTCATTTTTACCAATAATGAATAAAATTGAAAGGATAAAGGATCATGCAGGGTTATTATAGTTAACTGAAACCATTAAAAAATGTTACTTGAAATAAATGTTTAAATAAAAATCAAAAACGCTGAAAGAAAATATTGAAAAAATCTTAAAATTACATAGTGTAAATTGAATCTATAGCTATTTGCACTTATTGTAAATAGCATATCGCTAAGAAAATACTGCTATTTTATTGCTATTTTCACTTGTAAATACCATCTAAGATTAATAAATGCTGTATTTATTGAAAAAGTATTGTTCATTCTTAGTAGTTAACTAGGCTAATGTTATATATTGATAAAACTATTATGAAACTAATGAAAATTTTTTGTAAAGTGTTTCCAAAATATTGTTCAAATTGTTACTGCCTTTAATTATTATTTTGGAATAAATTAAAAAATGCTTATAAACACTGAAATGTATAATTAGTATCTAAAATATTGAATAAAATAAAGAATAATGTTAATAAAATACAAAATAGAATTATATTTGTTAATGTGACAACATTAAGTGTAACAGGGACATGAATTTATATATATTATAATTTACTATAATGGTATACTATAATAACCTATAATAGTATCTCAATGATACTAAAATAACACTGGGAGTATCCAAAAACTAGTGGTCAATTTAATGGTTAGACATTTAAATTAATGATTTTTCTGAACTCTACATGAACAAAGAAATAAAAAGGAGCAAGAAACTGTTTCTAAGCCAAAGGGTTCAAAAGTACAATTAAGTACAAGTTAATTAAGTTCAATTCAAACAGTTGGAGGCTTTGGAAGCTTTGAGTAGGAGACCCCAAAGTTGAACAGTGAATTAGTAATAAAAAAAAACAACAACAACTATACGATTCTTTAGGTTGCTTTGGACTGCCAAGCAAAGGAAAATCAAAAATCTGTCACAACAAAAACACTGGAGCTATTCACCATCAGTGCTTGGCCTATAATATTTCATATTAATGTTTCATATTAATGCTTTGTGCAATGTTCCCTTTTGGGTTTGTTTGTGTTGTAGAATATTGTGGGTGTCTTAATGGGGGCTGGTGCCAGGAGGAAGGACGCTGTGATTGTGCTCAGTTCCAGGGTCTCGGGGATCGCTGTCAAATCAGTAAGAAGCACACACTGAAGTTATATTAAATTCAAAATGAAACTTGTCTCCATGTAATTATAGGAAGGTACGGTCTGATATTATCATCTGCCACCCAGTGCTGACTATTAAATGTGGATGAAGGAACCCTGAATTTAATTACTAGAATTCAAGTGGCATTACTCACTGGTTCCAGTTAATCTACGTGACTATGTCTTACTGCATTTGGTAGCATTGGATTACAGATGTTCTGGGAATAGATTGCTTTTCACAAAGAGCTCTGTATGTGTGTTTAATTAACCACGCACTATAAAGCCAGGCAGCTGGTCTGACCAACAGAATAACAGGTTACTACGTATACAGTATTCATATAAGCTATACTGATTACATGCCCAACGGGGCATTGATTACATAGGGCACAAATATTGAATTAAATGGTTGAATAATCACTAACAAAAAATATTTGTTTCCATGAAAATATTAAGCACAACTGCTTTCAACATTGATAATAATCAGAAATGTTTCTTGACCTGCAAATCAGCATATTAGAATGATTTCTGAAGGATCATGTGACACTTAAGACTGGAGTTATGGTTTCAAAATATTCAGCTTTTTCATCACAGAATAAATTACATTTTAAAATATATTCAAATTTCATAGAATAATACATTTCATTGTATTACTATTAATACTGTATTTCTGATCAAACAGATGATGAGCAAACGAGTCTTCTCCAAACCGGTGCACATATTTGTAATAATTCAGTGCCATAATTCCATAGTATTACAAGGACCTACCACCACAATAGTTTTTTTGTATAGGAGATTTTTGTCTTTTTTTGTGTGTCAGTTCCCAACCATGGTCAGGACAGGGATGGGATTTGCCGTTCATGGGGTCAGCATCATTTTGAGACCTTTGATGGAATGTATTACTACTTCCCTGGAACATGTTCCTATATCCTGGCCAAAGACTGCCATTCCACAGAGCCTCAGTATACAGTGTGGGTAGGTTACAGCTGTGACAGGTCTGATTGCTGTGTATCTTTTTCTTTTGATACCTGCATTGCTAATTTATTTCTCTTTGGCAGGTTCATAACAGTCGTTCGTGTAGAGGTTCAGTGTATTCATGTCCACGTGGTCTGAGTCTGTTCTTCCCAAATGAAGAGGAAATTTATATTAGTAGTTATCAGGTGCTAAAGGGAGGACATAGGTGAGTTTGGACATTTTATTAATGTTAAATTAATACTTTTATTTAGCAAGGATGAATTAAATTACTCAAAAGTGATAGTGAAGACATTTATACTGTTACAAATTATTTCTAAAATAAATGCTGTTTTTTTGGTCTTTCTGTTCTTTAAAGAGTCATGAAAAACTTTATCACAGTATCCACAAAAATATTAACCAGTACCTTTTTTTACATTGATAATAAGAAATATTTCTTGAGCAGCAAATCAGCATGATTAGAATGAGTTCTGAAGGATCATGTGACACTGAAGACTGGAGTAATGATGCTGAAAATTCAGCTTTGCATTACAGAAATAAATCACATTTTCAAATATATTAAAATAGAAAACTCTTCTTTTAAATTATTATCATATTTCAAGGTACTGTTTTTACTATATTTTGGATTAAATAAATGCACACTTAAGTGTAAGAGACATTTTTTTCGAAACTATTAAAAAGTCTTAACGACTCCAAACTTTTTGAAGAGTAGTGAATCATGGATGAATTAATGAAAAAAAACTACAGGTATTAAAGAAAAAATATGCTGATGGAGAGATAAATCATTTGGTTTGATGTGTATGTTTTGTCAGAGAACATTCGAAACCTTGGCCACTTTTGGTATTAAACAGATTTTAGGTCATGATTGCATTATGATGATACAATATCCAAAAATGTCCCAGGCAACACATTTCAATATTAAACTTGATCAAATTCTTGTGTTTTTGTCTGTTTCTTGTGCATTTATTCAGACTGACTCTGCCACAGACAGTGCGTAATGTTTTCATTGAGCGCTTGGCTGACTATATCCTGGTGAAGAGCACGTTTGGCTTCTCTCTGGCGTGGGACGGGAGCTCTGGAGTCTACCTCAAAATGACCGAAGCACACAAAGGAAGGCCTTGTGGTCTGTGTGGAAACTATAATGATGACGGATCGGATGATCTTAGCAGCAGCCGTGGTGAGACAAACAGGCCCGGATACACACTCATCATCTCAGTCAGCAGCAAATTCAGGACAATTATATCAAAGCTGAGCAGAGTTGGATACTCAGTCTGAACACTGCCATCCCACTGTTGTCGATTTAGAGATGAGTTGTTACAACCCGAATTCCGGAAATGTTTGGACGTTTTTTAAATTTTAATAAAATGAAAACTAAAAGACTTTCAAATCAAATGAGCCAATATAATCCGCACTGTAGATTATGAGATTTGCAAAGCCTTTGCAATTTGACGCTGAGGAACATTGTTTTTAAAGTACTCCACAATCTTTTTACGCACTCTTTCACAGATTGGAGAGCCTCTGCCCATCTTTACTTCTGAGAGACTGTGCCTCTCTAAGACATCCCTTTTATAGCTAATCATGTTACAGACCTGATGTCAATTAACGTAATTAGTTGCTAGATATTCTCCCAGCTGAATCTTTCCAAAATTCCTTGCTTTTTCAGCCCTTTGTTGCCCCCGTGCCAACTTTTTTGAGACCTGTAGCAGGCATCAAATTTGAAATGAGCTCATTTTGTGCATAAAATTGTAAAATTTCTCAGTTTAAACATTTGTTATGTTATCTATGTTCTATTGTGAATAAAATATTGGCTCATGTGATTTGAAATTCTTTTAGTTTTCATTTTATTCAAATTTAAAAAACGTCCCAACATTTCCCAGAATTCGGGTTGTACATTTTAGGGACAATTTAATTCTTAAGAAACTGGATTTTATCATTTCTGTTGGAACAAATGTATTATGGTGTCCTTAATGCATTGCATTTTGCACTGTTAGGTATAGTCTCTGATGACATTGCTGAATTTGGGAACAGCTGGGCAGTAGATTTGCCCCAAGAGAGACCCTGTCCTGAGGTTGATGATGATTTCCCTGGACCTTGCTCATCTGAGTCAGATATGGATGTACGCTTTCACGCACTGCATAATGGGTTTGAGCTGAGCTAAATGGGTCTTAGAATGTATGATAGTTTAAAACAAGAGTTTTTAAGGTTAGAAAATATTTCTATGAAAATATTTTTGATTATTCAACTTAAAATGTGTTTTAGCAACTTTGCCTGTTTGTGTGTTATCTGAGCAGGATGCCATTGAGAAGTGCAGCGCATTGCTTTTCTTTCCTTTCATCTCCTGCCATGAGAACATTGACCCAAATCCATTTGTCACCAGCTGCGTTTCGGACATGTGTGTGTAAGTCAAGTGTGGTGCTTTTGTCTAAATGGTGTAACTGAAGTTGAACTCTGCTGAAAAAAACAAGCTAAAGGTGGATTGCTGATCTTAGCTGGATTAAGCGGTACTAACTGGTCTCCCACCCGGACCAAACTGATGTTTAGCTGGTCAATTTGCTGGTCTAAAAAACACTCTAAAACCATCTAAACTGACAGGCCTTACCAGATTTTGCTAGACTGAGAGATCACCTTAGACTTGTTTGATAGACTTTTTTGATCAGTTTTATCTACAGTATTATTTATATAATATTATGGGATTTATTAATATTAATTTTCAGTTTTCAATGTAATTTTTAGAAATTTTTAATTTAAGTAATTTATTACGTTTTTTAATATTAATCACATTTATTTTTATTTCCATTTTAGTTTTAGTAATTTTAGTCCTTCAATTTCAACTTATTTAATTTTTCTAAGGTAATGTTTGAATTTTATTTTATTTTATGTTTATTTTAGTTAATAAATAATTAAAATAAATGAATGACAACAACATTAATATTTTTAATAGTTTAGTTTTAGTTAACAATAAGAACACTGATATAAAACTTCTTAAAACTTCTTTTAATTTTCAGCAATCTTTGGATCACTGGAACTTTAAGGCCAGTTGTCTTATAACTAAAATTCATTGGGAATTCAGTAATTTGATCTTTTGGAATTATTATCTTAAAATGTGGGAACATGACTGTAGAAAATAAACAGTGAACTTAAAGTCAGATGACTAATTGTAGCATACTAACAGTATTAATATTAACATTTGTGCTAATGTTAATAGTGAACATTTCTGTTTCTTACATTTAAGATTTTAATTAGAATAAGCATTTCTCTCTGTCCCTCTCCCTTCTTGAATTTTTTTTCTCCCAAGCTTATTTCCAGCATTCCACACCTCCCAATTCCAACAGGATTATGTTAATTATAGTAATGAAATACCTTGCATATGGCAAAAGCCGCAGAAAGAGTATTTGTGAATATATGTAGCCTATACTATAGGTATGTGTGTGCATGCATGTGTTTGTGCTTGTACTAGAATTTGTAAGAGTTTGTGTGTGCGTGTGTGTGTGTGTGTGTGTGTGTGTGTATTGATTACAGTGATGAAATAGCTGCTGGAGTTTATGAACAGATTCAGACTCAACTGTTGATTGAAGAGGTAGTGAGAGGATCATGTTGCAAGAGCATGTTGAACTTGCAGCTGTAGTGCTCTTACAGTCTCATATCACCATACTGAAAGAATTGACTTTTCCCCTATGTTCTTTCTTAGAAACATTTGTACTTTTGGCTGTTTAGTGCTTATTAACCTTTAATTTTTAAAAATTTCTAGGTCTGATGATGAGGAGACATTTTGTCGGACTCTTGTTGAGTACACCAGGGCCTGTTCTCATGTGGGATACCCTGTCAGAGAATGGAGGGACAGTTTTCCTACATGTGGTCAGTCGGCTTTCATGCCATAAAGGAAACGCATGCCGTAAACTTTGCAGCTTGTGATGTGATATATTTGTGTTTCAGCGGACGGATGTGAGGATAGTTTTGTCCACAGAGACTGTATCAGCTGCTGCCCACCTACATGCACGTTTGAGAAAGAGTGTTTGGGAACCAATCTACACTGTCTGGATGGATGCTACTGCCCAGATGGTACAGTAAGACCAATAATCAGATGCTTAAATGGGCATAAAAATCATAATATTTGTGAATGTTTGCTATTATAAACACTACACAAATAAGCAGTTTAGGGCACTTCAGAATGCATGTTGCAGTTATTTGTTGAACAATTTAACTTTAGTATGATTTTAGTGACTTCTTTATACTATAGTTAACTTCTTTTACTCATGGCTCTCTTTGTGTCTGGCTTTTCTTAGGTTTGATCTTACAGAATGGCACCTGTATAGCAGTGTCTCAGTGCCCCTGTGTGTACCATGGTACACCATATCCTCTTGGTCATGTATTGGAGCAGGGCTGCACTGTCTGGTTAGAAACATCAAATTTTTACTCTTTTACACCTAAAACACCAAACAAAACTTGTTTCTTTCATTTTTTTTTTTACCTATAGTTAACCGTAGTAGCTAATAATAGAAAACTGTTCCATAACAAATGAACTTGTCATGTGTTAAATTAATGAATCATTTAAATCAATTAATGAATTAATCTAATGTGAATTACATTTTCAGTGTCTGTATGGGAGGAGTGTGGAACTGCACAGAGAACAATTGCACTGGTAAATAAAAACCTTTGTATACACCAGTTTTACAGAATACCATACCAAAACAGGCATCTTTGTATTTTAAGTATAACACAACTTCTAAGTTCTTTTTACCACGATGTTTTGATTAGTGGTCGACCGATATTGGTTTTTTGACAGCCGATGCCGATATCTTGGAACGCAGGGTGGCCGATGGCCGATATCATTTTATTTATTTTAATTAATATTTAAGAAATTGAAATAATTTGAAAATGGATTAAAAAAAAATAAATGTGTAAAATAAACATACTTATACTTTAGACGACAAAGTATTTTTTACAAATAAATAACTATATAATTTAAAAGGAAGTAAACACTGTAACCAACTGGGCACTCAGTATTCTGGGAAGTTTGTGTGCATTGGGAATCATATTTTTTCAAATAAAGCCAAGGTAACACTCATTTTACATACAGCACACAGTGAAAATGACATGAATATGACAGTGGGCAAATGCATAAAGCGCAGCATAATTTGAAATCACGAGTTTAAAGTTTAAAGCATTCAGTTCACACAGACCGACCGTCACGCAGAGAACACGCAATCATACAGGATACAAATGCATACTTCACAAGATCTCACAACTGGATTCGACCAAGTTTGCAAGGCTTGTGAAATTAAATGTTCATTAGTCATTCAAAGATTTGTTTAAATGATGTAAATGCGTATTTGCTAAATGCTGACGGCAAACGAGAAAGTATTATAATGTTTGCCTTTCTATATAAAACTACTAATATAACTACTACTAATATAAAAGCGATCGTTATAATACTTTTTTGTATACATTTAATTCCTTTGTTTAACAGTTCTATCTGATTATAAGACAGACTTCTATCCATATTAGACAGAACTGTTAACGACGACAGCGAACAAGAGGGAGAACGTGAGCACTGTGTGCTCAGGCGCTGGTGTATCAGCAGGTGTAGCTCAGCAGGTGTAGCTCAGCAGGTGTATCTCAGCACCGTCAAAATAAAAGTCCCGCCTCGAATGCATCGGCCAAACAGAAAAACTTTTCGGCTGATGCCGATATTTGAAAAATACCCAATATCGGCCGATATATTGGTTGGCCACTAGTTTTGATATAGCTTTCTACTGAAACATTTGCGTTCGCCCAAGAAACTTTCTTTGCAAGCGAATGTTTTTTTTTTTTTTTGTGCAAATACAAAAGTTTTACGAGCAAACAGAAACTTTCTCAGGTAATGCAAAACTTTTGTTAGCAAAGGCAAAGTTTCTCATGCAAACATAAAAGATTTCCAAAGCTGATGCAAAGTTTTTTCGAGTGAACACAAAAGTTTTGTGATCAAATACAAAGTTTCTTGGATGAGTGCAAAACGTTTGTGAGCAAACGCAAAGTTTTTTGGGCAAATGCAAAAGTTTTGTAGGTAAACGCAAATGTTTCTTGAGCAAACAAAAGTTTTGCAAGTGAACACAAAGTTCCTTCGGGGAACGCAATGTACTGTATATGCAAAGTTTCTCAAGGTAGCGTAAAACGTTTGCAATGAACACAGTCTTTTTGTGAGCGAATGCAAAGGTTTTGTTAGTGAAAACAACGTTTTTCAGGGAAACTCAACTTTTGTAAGCAAACGTTAAAATATTATTTTTCCTCCCATCTCATATTTTTGTCATCACCATCTTCCCTTTGGGGCTGCATAAGTTAAAAAATAAGTGTGTTCTCAAAAATTATTATTATTTAAAATGATTAAAATTATTATTATTTTTTAACCCCCAGCGGAATGCACAGTAATGGGTGATGCACATGTGACCACTTTTGATGGGCGGATCTTCATGCACATGGGCTCTTGCCAGTATGTGCTAGTGAAGAGCCGCGGCAGCACCAAGTTTACTGTGACACTGCAGTACACAGCCTGTGGAGAGGTAACAAGAGTGTTTCTGGATATGTATGGCAACAAGATGTTTTTTTTGTGTTTAATGGAGTCTCTTGTCTCTCAGTCTCAGGAGCACTCTTGCATCCACTCAGTGGCTCTGGTGGTGGATGAAGATGTCACCAGGCAGGTCACTCTCACCAGAGAGGGGGAAGTTGTAATTGGGGCCAGTATGGCTGTCAATTTGCCTTACTCAGATGGTAAGGTTCTCAGTTTTACATCAGTATTGGGGTACTTTAATTGTAAATGTATTGTAATGGCAGACAGCCTATTCACTTTGATGAAAGCAAAACTGTGAGGGACAATGCTAGATTATATCTAATTTTCTCACTTTTACTAAAGTCCATTATCTTTTATTTCACATATCTTGGTTCAGTTCTGAACATAGAAATGCAGTAATAAATATACGTTTAGTTAGTTAAAAATGCTTATAAATAGTAAGATTAAGTAATAAAAGAATAAAGATATAAGTATAGTAAAAAGCTATTAGTAGAGCAATAAATAAATGAACAAATAACCAAAAATGTTACAATTACACATTTCAATATTTATGTTCCTTGAACAAATATTGGATTAAATTGTATTTCCCGTTTGTTTGTGTTTTTGTTTGTAAGACATGGTGAACATTCGCCGGCTGACATCTTTGTTTGTGGGTCTGCGATCTGTCTTTGGCCTGAGGTTTCAGTATGATTGGCAGGGTGGACGAATCTACCTTCAGCTAGACAGCACCTGGATGGGCTCCACACTCGGCATATGTGGGACCCTCAATGGAAACCTACGGGATGATTTCCTGTGAGAAACGGAGGCTGATCCTCTGAATTTTTTTCAGCGAAACATTTTAAATGGCTTTCAGTAACTTTCTAGGTTGCATTATGCTGTCTCTTTTATTAACATGAGTGTGTGCTTGACATGAGTAGGTTCGATTCCCAGGGAGTGCATGAACTCATAAAATGTACACCTTAAATGCGATGTTAAGTCATTTTTGAATAAAAGTGGATGACAAATGCATAAATGGAAATGCTTGATGTGTAGGTAAATGTGTTATTATCCTCCAGTTCTCCTGCTGGAATGATTGAAGGAACCCCACAGTTGCACATCAACGCCTGGAAAGTGTCTTCAGCATGCATAAGCCCTGTTAACATTCCTATTATCGACCCCTGTGAAATGAACCAACAAAATGGTACTTATGGCATCACTTTGCTTATTAGTTACAATATTCATGGTTGTCCCAAAAATTAGCTCTGAGGTTATAGAAGAGACCAAAACATACATAGGTGCAGATGCTTATTTAGAATTTATTTTACTATAAGATTTTCTTAATTCTACATATTTAATTTTGTACGTACCGAGAGCTCCTGAAAACCATACCAAACTCCTTGTGTTTGCACACACTTAGTGATTAAAGTCTATTCTGATTCTGATTGTTGTTAGATTCTGTGCCTCCTAATCAAATTCTAATTAATTTATCTATCCTTAGCATTTAATCTGATGTTTGATTTCTAGACTTTCATGTGATGCTAAAAAGGTTTTTGTTTCAGTGTTTTATGCTAGCCGGTGTGACGTGCTTTTGGAGGAGGTGTTTGCGGCGTGCCATGCATATGTTAGTCCCAGCGTGTACCACCAGCAGTGCCGCTTCCAGGCCTGTCGATGTGGCAGCGCCTGCCTCTGCACTGCTCTGTCCCACTACGCATACATCTGCAACAAGCATCATGTCACCGTCAACTTCAGAGCACACGTCTCTGAGTGCGGTTCGTTGCTCATACCTACATCTCTCTGTCTGCCTATCTATCTGTCTATTGCATGAGTATGTTTAGGAGGTCATTTGTGAATGCGTGTGTGTAGGTATGGTGTGTTTAGGAGGGATGATGTATCACCCGTGCACATCAGCATGCGGGAAGACGTGTCAGTCAATCAGCAGTGGTGAAGTGTGTGATGGCGACTGTGCTGAAGGATGCAGCTGCACAGAGGGAACATTCTACGATCACGCTCGCCAGCGCTGTGTGCCGCTGTACGTCTGAATACACCAAACGCCGACAACCCCACCCTCACCTTGTAATTTCTGAATACTAGCTTATAAAAGGACATAGTTTCTCCTTTTCTAACTGGGTCTTGTTTCCTTTCAGCTCCCAGTGTCACTGTTATTTCATGGGTTCAGTCTTTCAGCCTGGTGAAGTGTCCTTCAGCTCATCTGGACCATGGTGAGTGTGTGGACATGGGGGATTTTGTTGTGTAGGTGTGCATGGTCTGAAGAGCTGAGTTCAAATTCTAAGCGCATCATTTCCCAATCTTGTAATTTTTAATTCTAATAATATTTTGCAATATGTGACCATGGACTACACATGACCAGTCATAAGGGTCAATTTTCTGAAATTACAATTTATACATCATCTGAAATCTGAATAAATAAGCTTTCCATTGATATATGGTTTGTTAGGATAGGACAATATTTGGCCAAGATACAACTATTTGAAAATCTGGAATCTGAGGGTGCAAAAAAATCTAAATATAGAGAAAATTGTCTTTAAAGTTGTCCAAATGAAGTTCTTAGCAATGCATATTACTAATCAAAAATTAAGTTTTGATGTATTTACGGTAGGATATTTACAAAATATCTTTATGGA
>JAFVLL020036965.1:0-13841 GCA_021397915.2 Tor tambroides | reverse complement strand
CATTACAGGAGAAAACTCAGGGTTGCTATCTTGGGAAAAAGGACATTGCAATAATTGGGTGCCAATAATTGTGGCCAACATGAACTAGAGAAAGCCTTTATTTCACAATGAGATTTTCTCCCCATTTTCAATTGTTTTACTTCAGTGATAGGTTAGAATTTTGTGAATTTTTTGAATGAAAGATTAAAAGGATAAACAATGCAGATTTATTTTCACAGCCACCTTTGCTCATATTTACCAAGGGTGCCAATATTAGTGGAGGGCACTGTATATATATATATATATATATATATATATATATACACACATACATATATATAAACATTTATTAACATTTTTTAGAATCTTGCAGCTTTTGTTCAAATGGATCTGTGCACTCTGGATGTCACCGCCACTTTTATTTAATTTAACAACTAACCATGTGTAGGGGCTGTTTGACATATATTTTTTCCATTGGATAGCCATGCTAATAGTAATACCAATCATGATGCTATAAAAGAAAAGCGCAGAGTTAAGGGCACATGTGGTGTAGTATTTCCCCGCTCATATTTTACTGCAGGAGAGACGTAGAGACTGCATGATGTCACTCTGCTGCAGAGCCAGATGGCCGAGCGGCTCCATAATGTACTACACACCTCGTTAGAGTGACAGTCTCCAGAAAGACTCTGTCCAGACCTCGCTTGCAGCCACTGGAGCATTTAATGATGACTTCTAAAATTAAAACATGCTATTTCATTCAGAACACTGTAAATGCTGTTATTTAAAGCTCTGTGCTGTGCATTTCGATTAGGATTAAAGATCATTCCGTGGAGCAATGAGCAACAGTAGGGTTTGGTGACTATAAAAATCTGTTCAGCAAATGTTTGTAACCTTTAAGAGGAAAGCTAACGTGTCTTTCTTACCATTTGATTTGGTTGATACAATGCAAACCAAAATTGCATTAATAGCTTTAGATTAGCCACGTAGATTTAGATGAGACATAAATAATGAGGCATTGGGACAAAGACAAAAAACAGAGGTTGCTAGGTCACTGTTTGGGTGTCCTGCTCATATGAAGCAGACCACCATGTGAGCCACCTGTTCCACTATTTTCAAGTTTATTAACTACGAGCCAGACTTAAATTCTCTAGAAAAGTGGCTTAATCATTTACTTTTTTTCTTTTACATTTTTGTATTATACTTATATTGTAAAAAAAAGTATGTTTTATTGTACTTTTAATACTTTTTCATTTTAATTTTATTTTACGTTTGTATTTAAGCTTCACGAATCTCGTCACAGACCTTCTGCAGCCAGTTCTTACTCAGTTTCTGTATCTTTTCTAAACTTGTCATTTTCGAATCATTAAAATACTATTATAGTTTGTGTTGGTATTTAGATTTTCTTGATTTTTTAAAAATATTTTAAATATTTTAAATATAAGAAGTTATTTTGAATATTTTGTCAACCCCAAAACATTTAAAATGTTCAGTAACACTTTAAATTTAGAAGTGATTACATGGTCCAAATAAATATATAAATAAATAACAAATTTCTTTTTTCTATAATGTCTTGATTTGTGTTCCACAGAATTTTCCCTTTTTGGGTGAACTGTGAACTGCTAACTACCCAAAAATGAATATTATATCCTCATTTACTCACCCTCAAGCTGTTCCAAACCTCTTTCTTTCTTCTGTTGAATATGAAAGAAATATATATTTTGAAGAATGTAGGCTATCAAACGGTTGCTGGTAGCCATTGACTTTCATAGTATGGAAGAAAAAAATACCATGGAAGTCAGGAGACCAGCAACTCGTTTTTTACCAAATATCTTATTCTGTGTTGAACAGAAGAAAGAAATTCATTCAGGTTTGGAACAAACTGAGGGTGAGTAAATGATGACAGGATTTTAATTTTTGGGTGAACTAACCCTTTAAAACTTAAAGACAGATTGAAACTTTTAATTCCAGGCAAGGCTTTATTAAGCCAAGATTTAAGTTTGACAAAAACTCAATTCAAGTTTTTTGTCAAACACTTAAAAAAAAAATATATGAAGGTGTAGTGAAACAGTTTCAGAATGCGTTTGGATCCAGGAATTAAAACTTTGAGGCCACATAAACAAGTTCCTGTCTATAGTGGTCACTCTGACCCACCCTCAGGGTCCTATAAACAGAAGTATCCCTGCGCCTCATAAAAGGCCATTAGCTCTGATGCAGACCAGCGCCAGACCCCTGTGAAGAACTCAAGAACTCTGTTCACTTTTTGGACTCCTTGACTATGCATAAATTGCACATCCTCCCAAGCACCAAGCCCTTTCCCTCTGAAGGGTTTGATAGCTATACTCAAAGAAACTGTTTTTATCCATGTCTAGACATGGCAGTTATTGATTAAGAGGCCCGTCTTATGACCAGATTAATAATCCATGTCTCATGCTGTATGAGGATCACCAGAGATGACATGACTTATACAGCAGATTCCTCACTTCTCATGTTTAAGAAACAGCAACAGCCAGACATATGGAAAAATACTCAACCCCTCTGACCCGCTTCATTTTTTTCGGATGTTTGTCTTTCCTCAGATATAAACAGATAGTTTGACCTCTTCTCCACATTGCTTGAAATTATGTTGTAGAAGGAAGGATACATTAATCCTTCAACCATTTACTATGTGGGGTTAAATCCTGGAGAATTTCCCGTATGCATTTTTTGTTTGCAAAACCCAAACCCACTTTGGAATTATTTGTAAGGAGACTAGACTGTGTTCATGTTTTCTTGTGTGCGATGAAACGGCTTTAACACTTTGGAATTGGTCGTGCGTCTTTTTTCCTCCGTTCAGCACTGTTTTAAGAAAATGCATGGTCTTTTTGTTATGGTAAACATCACCTTGTCAGACCTCCCGTCTCACAAAGAGAGACACGACCGAGAGGCAGAGTAAAAGGCGACCCAGAACTGTCAGGAAGGGGCCACTGGTGCTGAAGCCAGAACCTGGACAGACAGTGCTGAACATGGAGTTCCCTCTCTCGGAGAATGTTGTTTTTCTGCTCTGACAGGGAAAACCCAAAGCCATTCAACAACTGAATGAAAACAAAGAGACTTCAGGGAGTTTGAAAGCATTAATTTTCTATTCAGGACACTCTGTTCTCACATCAGCGTTATAGGAGGAAGATCTCCAAATGACCACACTGAAGATGTGTAGATTATCTATCTATCTATCTATCTATCTATCTATCTATCGTTCTATCGTTCTATCGTTCATTCTATCTATCATTCTATCTGTCTATCCATCGTTCTATCTATCGTTCTATCTATCATTTTATTTTTTCTATCGTTCATTTGTGCATTCTTTCTTTCTTTCTTTCTTTCTTTCTTTCTTTCTTTCTTTCTTTCTGTCTGTCTGTCTGTCTGTGTCTGTCTGTCTATTGTTTGTTTTTCAATTATTCGTTCATTCTGTTGTTAGGTATTTTTACACTTGCATTGGTTTTGCAAGCAATTTGAAAAAGGAATATTTTGCAAAACTTCAATGGAAACAGTTTTTTTTTTTTTTTGCATTTACAGGTCATCTGGCGTACATAACTCACATAATCATTCTTTAATGTATTATCAACCTTATTTTTCAATCTAGAAGTAAGCCATTTTCTGTAAATGTGCGAGACTTTTGGTTCTTTAGATGTTGTGGGGAAATAACAAGAAGAATAACAAAGTGCAGTAAATGGTAAAACTGTTTGTACCACAAACCAGTATGTTCTTAATTAAGATAATATGTTAAAATAATATAGTAAGACACACCAGTATGCAGTATCAAGCAGTAGAGCAAGCTGTTTTGTATAGCTAAAAATAGCTGGAAGTGGATGACACCGGAAGAAATACCACATACATGGCCACTCTCAAGGGATTTTTCCTTGCCATTAATGCTTGGTTAACCCTTTATTTACACTGCACAAGTCTTTGGCGCATTATGGCTTCAGCACACCTGCCGGAGCTGATCGTGGCCACTCTAGTCAGTGCTTGTGTTTCAGAATTTTTCTCTGTGCTGCTTTGCTAAAGATACACGCCTCCTTCACTTAAAAATAATGGCTAGTGCGGTGGCTGTGATATATGTAAAACTACCAACATCCATCGGCATGATTTATCGCAAGAGGAAAAAAATTACATTTTATTCGCATAGCATCGGTTAGTGGAAATACCATCATTTAGCAATTTTTTTATTGACATCGCACAAGTTTTGTGCAAATCTGTAAAGGAAACACAGCTACTCACTAATCATTGCGTAGATTATTTGTATTTAAACACAACTTCTCACGAAAACTTTCCGCCTAATTCACAATGTGCATTTGCAGATGAATTTGTTTTTGTCCTTGTCCCTAATGTTAGTGAATTTGGAGTATTCTAAATAAGCAGTCACGTGCACGAGGTTAGTCATTTGCATAAAACACGCCCAGACCATCTCCATGTAAGGGCTTTACGCATAACCTTTCCTTTACAGCCTTTTGTCACTCTCGTCAAAGTTTAAATTCTCATTTAAGTTTTCTTAAATTTAGAATAACATTTAGTACAAAAGTTTTAGTGAATCATGATTTGTTCGTGAAAATGTTTGTATGGTTTCACATACAAATTTGTGATTTGTGAATGAGACCCATTCTTTCTATTGTCCATCCATCCATCCATCCATCCATCCATCCATCCATCCAATCCCATCCCATCCCATCCCATCCCATCCCATCCATATTGAATTGGTCCTCAGTTGATTAGATAAAGCTGTAAAGCAATTTTGCCTCTTCAGATAAAACAAAAACCACTGCAGTTTAGAGCCAGATTTATGTTATATTAAACTGAGTGCAAATCAGATTCTACTGAGAACAAAATGTCTCACAACAGGGGCCATTGCATTAAAGTAAATAGAAAGACCCCGTACAAAAATGATAAATTCAACCGTCACTGTAAGGAAATTATCAGTCTGCCTCTTTGGTGTATGCTATGTTTATATGCCTCATTGATTTTGCGTTTCTGTTTTAGTTTTGTCCTGCATCAATCACATTATAATGATCAATTTCATTTCCAACTTCATTGGTAATATCGACCCCGCAAAGCTAATTTAGCTAATGCAGTTTGTATTGACCGGATATGCCCAGAAGACTAAGTGCACATTAATCACCTGTAGCTCTCCCTCTGTCCCATAATCCTCAGCATTTCCACGCTACAACTTTCCTTTTTCTTATGCTTTTCTTTTTGCTCTTTCTGCTTAATTTTCTTTCCTTTTTTATTTTTCCTTCTCCTTGTTCTTTGCCTTTCTGTTCCTTAGTTTTCCTTTCTTTTTCCCATACTCTCCCTTTTCCACTTAATTTTCTTCTTTTTGCTTTCCTTTTCTTTTCCTTTTTCCTCTTCCTTTCTTGTTCCTTTTTAACTGCATTCTAAATTTGCCAGCAGTGATTACATAAAGCTCCTAGACTGCCTGTATGTGTTCCTGATGAATCTCAAGGATCTTTTCTCTAGCCAGCTGCTTTCTAGACTGGCTCTTTTTTTCTCATCCAGGGTGGCTGGCTCTTAGTGGCCAGCGAGGGTGACCCTTAACAGCTGCAGCCGCTCACCATGCAGTCCTGTCTGGCTGGCCTGTCTCAGTCTGTCTCTAAGGAGCCCTCTGTACTTGAGGCCCTTTCGAGACAGAAACCAGGAGAGCTGTGTTTGATTTACTGTGAGATGAAAGGGAGTGAAGTCCTTGAAGGAAACTGGTTGGTCTTTTTACAAATGATATTATATCGTAGGGTGTATATTTTCGCACACCGCTTCCACTGTTGGAACCTATTGTGCTTGAAATTAGGGTGGAACTGTAAAAACAACCCAGTGCTAGAAGATATTATTATGACCTTGGTTTCCACCACAACTTTCAAAATACTCATGTCAAAAGAAATGAGTAGCTGGCTGCAATCGCACATAGAAGCAAAACAAATAAATACTGTTAGATCATTATTTTCACTGTAAGATGGCTGAGATACCTTTGACAGTAATAGTTTTATAGATTGTTGTTTGAACTAGACTAATATTTCTTGGTGGCACAGAGGTAATGTGGTTATTTGAGTGGCAGCCAGAATGTTTAGCTTTTCTTCTCTGTTCACAGCGTTGAGCTTGCCTAATGAGAACAGACCTCTGGAAGCGCAGTTAAAGAGACAAGAGGGAACATACAGATTCAATATCCTTCACAAATTGTCGAAAAAAAGAGAAACATTTGTGTAATAGCATTTCAGCTACAACCCAAAAATATTCCATGGCACCTCCATTTAACTATAACTAAAGTGTGACAAACCTTTTCAGTTTTCTGCAGAAAATCTGAGTGGACCTTGGAGATGTGAAGATATTTTGGGTGGTTGCCATTGTGTCTCTAAGGTTAGGGATCTTTTAGAAAACCTGGAAACATCAGGGCATTTTAAAAGTGTTGTTTCCCAGACTGGCAGTGGAAATAAAATTTAAAGAGGTTATGGAAAAGTGAATTTCTTCTAAAAAGTGATTTTTTCCCCCTTCTAAAATAGCCTGTGTCTTCAGCTAGGAATTAGATCTTTTAAGTGCGATTTCAGAAAGTATGAACCCTGTAATCACGGCTGTGAACCCAGAATGGTTGTTAGCACATTCCTATTCTGTTGCTAAGGTGTTCTGTGTGGTTGCATACTGGTCTATCATATCATATTGTGGTCCTTATAGTATATGACTTGTATGCTTCCTGTTTTATTATCTGTGGAAATTATACAGGGATAGTTTACCCAAAAATAAAATTCTGTGATAACTGACTCGCCCTCATGTCGTTCCAAACCCATAAGTCTTTGTTTCATTTTCAAAAGACAAATGAAGGTATTTAGAACGAAACCTGAGCCTAAATCAAATCTGTTCCATCATATAAAGCAATTGTGACTCTTCAAAAGACTTGGATTAAACTGTTCAGTTCATATGGATTGATTTTACCTGTGTGGCCTTTTTGAATTTTTTTGAAGTTTTGGTACTTTGACTTTCAGTGCAGGGTCAGAAACCTCTCAGGTTTCTTTAAAAACATCTTAATTTATGTTTCGAAGAATATCCAAAGTCTTATGGGTTTGTACGGTGGCCCACTAGTGCACAACAGAACGAAATTGCCACAACACAACACAATAGGACTAATTTCGTTGTGTTGTGCTAATTTAGTTGTCTTGCGGCTTGTTTTCATTGTGTTGTGCTAATTTTGTTATTGCGGCTAGTTTCCGTTGTGTTGTGCTAATTTCATGTGTTGTGGCTTGTTTCTGTTGTGTTGTGCTGATCTGGTTTGTGTTGTGGAGATTTCGTTGTGTTGCGGCTTGTTTCCGTTGTGTTGTACTCCACTAGGGCACCGTAGGTTTGACATGATGTGAGGGTGTGTAAATGACAAATTTCATTTTTGGGTGAACTGTCCCTTTAAGACCCATTGCTTAGAAAAGCAATAGCACATCTCCACTCAGCAAGCCACACAATTTGTTGTATTATTCATGTCTGTAGCATAACCAGTGCAGGACTATTTACATACCAAAGTTTAAAAACCCTAAGCGTGCGCTATAGTAGAAGATGCTTGTCTTAGCAAGTGCCACTGATGAATAGTTTTTCATTTGAAAGCGTTTACTTCTGTCACTAAGCAGAGTCGTTCTCTTCACATGAGGATTGGTTCATGAGATTATGTTATTATGGGATCTTTTTAGCCTCCCTCTGCTCCTGCGTGGCCCAAATCAATGACATCACGAGTTAAATTTACAGGCAGGTCGTCATGTGGCCTGGCAGGCTGCGCTGCCACAGGGAGAGCATGAAATATTCCACATGTGGAAAGATGGAAAATGGATTGTGGCTTCCTGTGGACTTCCATTGTTGGCACTGGCACTTTGGAATTCTATAATGCTGGAATTGCTTTTTAGTCTCAGTTTCGTTTATAGGTTTATAAATCCTATGATTGTTTTTGTGTAAGGATTGATGGATTATTTGGTTACCTACAGCCATGCCTTTGTGTTGAAAAAGCAATTTCCATAATGTAACGTTTTAATTTCTTACTGCACCATCACGGGTTCTTGCGGTAAGGAATCTTTCTCAATAATTCCCCTATAATTTGATTAACTCATGCTTGCCAGAGTGTGATTTTCTCTCAATAGGAGATGTCATAGAGGGACTGAATGGCCACTAATTTGGATCAGGCCCCATTGTGCAAGACTTGTCACCTCTGCAATCCCCACCAATTACATGCAGTGCTCTGCAAATCCCAGGATGTATAAATGCTCAAGAACAATTAAAGCAGCTGGAACACATTTGTTTTTTTGTAAGTTAAAATGAAGTAAAGGAGGTATCAATCCTATCACAAGGCTGATGGAGCTGCGTGTGTTTGGGCATTAAATTCTTGTCCGAGTTAAAAACCTGCCTTAAGTACTGTGAGGTAGAGTAATGCAGAGTAATTATCCAAGATCGGAAGCAATATTTCCATCAAAGTAAAATGTGTGTTGATGTGCAAACACACCATTCAAAGGTTTGGGATCATTAAGATGTTATTGAAAGAAGAGTCTTATTTTCAACAAGGCTGCATTTATTTGATCAGAAATACAGTAAAACAGTAATATTGTAAAATATGATTACAATTTTAAATAAAATAACAGTTTTCTATTTTAATATATTGTAAAATATGATTTATCCCTGTAATGGGAAAGCTGAATTTTTAGCATCATTACTCCAGTCTTCAGTGTCACACGATTCTTCACAAATCGTTCTAATATGCTGATTTGCTGCTCAAGAAGCAATTATTATGAATGTTGAAAACAGTTGTGCTGCTACATGAAGAGTCATGAAACATGTACTATAGTGTCTTTTCTCATAATTCTTTGATGAACAAAATTTGAATAACAGGATTTATTTAAAATAGAAATCTTTTGTAATATTGTGAATGTCTTTATTGTCATTTTTGATCAATTTAATGTATCCTTCCTGAACAAAATATCAATTTCTTTCAAAGAAAACCAACAATAAATAAAATCTAAATTCCAAACCTTTGAGTGGTAGTACTGTATGTACGTTTGCATTTGTACAGTATTTGAGCCTTACTTGCACACTGTGACTACCCTGTCCTGTAATTTAGCAATAAAATCACTCAAATTCATACTTTTTATATCCATACACTCATAAAATAGAAGATGAAATGGTCACTTTGCATATTGTTTGGCCTTTGTGGATTAGTTTTAATCCATTGCAGTGTACATTCCACTTTTGGTTACTTTTTGTACTATAAACAATTTGGCTCTGTTTTGGGTTGCAACTTTGTTTAATGTAAAATTCTGAAGGCCAAATTATAGAGCAGCATTATCCAAACACCTCTTCCTCCCCTAAGGCTTGTGCTTGTACAGTTATGCAAGACCGCGGTGTCCCTGCGGGATAGTGGGGCTTTCTTGTGGTTAAGTGCTTATTAAACAATTTGGCTGGGCAATCAAGCAGGCTACAGACAGGAGAGAATAAACAGACTTCAACTCTCGATTGAGCTCCTGAGGTATTGTGCCGAACATTTCGCCTGGATCGCTGCCTTTTTTTCTTTCATGATAAAACTGTCTTATTAATTCATTGCATTGTTAGTTAACAGCTTGCTAATATTTAGGAGATTTGGCTGCCTATTGTGTTTTGCTAGTCATATAATCTGGCTTGCTTTACCAAGAGATACTTCTCAACCTTATTTAGTCTCCTGCAAAGATGGTAGGAGAAGAAGAACATCTGATTTGCCTGTTTGTTGTTTTATCTTGTATTTAGTTGTACAAATTGTACAAATGTCATTGGATTTATGTGATTCAAATAAAATCAAATGTTGACTGAAATCAGATTGTAACCACTTACATTGCATTCAGCCAGTAGACAGCTTGAGTCATTTCCATTAAAATGGGACTTTGCACATACACAGGCACATACAGTGTGTTCCAGTGCACAAATCACAGCCTGCGTACATGCAAATTGGGTAAGAGGGCACAGTGTGTGTGTGTGTGTGTGTGCGCGTGTGTGCGTGTGTGTGTGTGTGTGTGTGTGTGTTATAATCCCCTCTCTGCTAATAGAAGCCAGGTGGTGTGTGTGACTGTAAATGTTTTCCCATGGATTTCTGTGGTTGGTTGAGTCCTAACAGATTCTGACTTGACAGCATTACATGCTTTGTCATATACTGCAGTTTGAAACAGTGAAACAATAGCATTCACAGACCCCCTCTGGCCCCTTCATGACGTCTGTATGTGTGGTGTGTGTGTGTGTCTAACTCTTTTGTGTGCTAGTTTACATTAGTTTACTATGCTAAGTAGATAGAGTCATGCTCTGTTCACAGAATTATCACAAGTGGCTTAAAAATACAGTTTTCTTTCAGTCACAAATGGTTAACAAATGTTATAGTGGCTGTTGATTATGTTACTATTCATTGATTCGTTTATTAGTTCACTTGTGTGTTTGCTCATTCTGTTCAGTTCTTGTGTTTGTTCAGTCACCATTAAAAGCAAAAATTATTGTGGCGGTTAGTTTAGACATCACCATGGTTGAATGCATTGCACATACTGTAAACTTGCAGAAACAGGAAGAATAGTATGTCAGTATTCTATTCTGAACAACCATAGTCACTCACACATTTAGTATAACAGCGATTTACAAAAAACAATGATGTTTTACACAATGAATCACACTTGCTTGAACTTGAATCACAATGAACTATTGCTTTAAGGTCTTTCCTCCCCCTCAAGCCCCATATACATTACATTTGTGAATTTTCCCTGGAAAACTACAGCCCTGGCTTGGGAATATTTGCTCAGGAAATTTATAGTGCATGCATAAGATGGGCCCATATGTGTGAGTGGGAGCAAAAGAGTGGTTGGGGGAGAATTCCACGCCTTGAATGCATTAGGCTGGGAAGCGTGATCCCCCTGGAGGATTCCTGGAGCCTGGCCTTGGACCTCACGGCCAAGTGAGGGGGCCAATCGGAGCCCAGCTTCTCAACATCTGGGCCTTTTCTCATTCCAGCTCAGTGGTCAGTCTGGAGCTCAAGTCTCTGGGCTCGTAGCCAAACAAACAAGAGGTGCAAGAGAAGATCACATGCGGTTTCATGTATAATTCATAGCGTAGATTAAATGAAACCGCTTGCGGTGAACACATTTTTTATTTATAAGTGTGGGAACCAACACAAGCATTAGTGACGATTAATTGTGCTCAAGCCTTTCAGAAAAACTTCTCAGCTAGTTTGCACCTTAAAGATGAACAGCAAAGTGCGTTGTATTTACATATGCAGCCTAAGAGAGAAGATAAGAGCTTGACGGGGTCTTGCTAAAACAAGCAACCACATTGGGTTTGTGTGGACAGCCATTCACGTTCTAACAGCCACTTCCTCTTTTACGTCACTGCTTCCTGTGTGTATTCTCCTATAGTCTAGCCATAATAATCTTCTCAGTATAACTTATTCCCAAATGATATCGAAGACATCATGGCAAAAGGAATTTACTGATTAATTTATTGATACCTCTGTTTGTTTTTAGATTTATTCTGTTTGTTCAGTCACAAGTTAATTCTGAACTGATGCTGATTCTGTTGATTCATTTGATTCATTCAATTCATTCATTTACTGTTGATTCTATTCTATTACTTCATTAATTCAGACATTAAGTTGTTTGCTTGTTCACTTCATTCAGTCACAAATGGTTAACAAATATTATAGTGACTGTTGATTCTGTTATTGTTCATTGACTGATTCATTCATTCAGTTCTTTGCTTGTTTGTTCATTCTGTCATTCATTTTCTTCATAGAATCACAAGTTACAAGCAAAACACTGCAGTAGCTGCTGTTTATATTACAATCCATTGATTTATTCATTAATTTACTGGTTTGTAGGTTCTTTCCGTGCAGTTTTTCTGTTTGTTCAGTCACAAGTTACTAGCAAAAACTAGCTGTTGATTCTTTTACTGTTCATTCAGTCAGTCTGTCATTAATTCAGTTGTTTGTTTGCTCAGTTCAATTCATTATTCTCATTCAGTCACAAATGGTTAACATATATATTACAGTGGCTATTGATTCTGTTATTATTCAATAATTGATTCATTTGATTGTTCATTTGTTCTCTTCATTTAATCACAAGATACAAGCAAATATTGCAGTAGATTCATTTACTATTCATTGATTCATTCATGAATTCACTGTTTTTGTTGTTGTTTCTGTTCAGTTGTTCTGTTTGTTCAGTCACAAGTTACTAGCAAAAATGCAGTAGCTGTTGATTCTTTAACTATTCATTGATTCATGTTTGGAGAGAAGATAAGAGAGCTTGTCAAAAAAGCAACTCCGTTGGGTTTGTGTGGACACCCATTCACATTCTAACTGCCACTTCCTCATTTACATCACTGCTTCCTGTGTATCCTCCTTGTCTAGCCATAATAATCTCCTTGATATCAACAATCTTATTCCCAAATGATGCCGAGAACGTGACAGCTAAAGGAACGATAGCATGGAGCCATGAGCATGGGGCTTCCTGTCAAAGGCTTTGATCAGGAACCTGACCCGCCTGACCCCATTACTGAGCGCAGGACCAGACAGCGACTAAAGGCTTGCGTTAAATAGGACCAAATATTTTTAAACGAGGAATTTCGGCATTTGAAGATCCATGTGGTTTCAATTGCGTACTTCGATGCTGGTGAGAATGCAGGGACACCAGCTTGGCTACTGTGTAAATGTGCTGCCTGGCAGAAGTCCATTGAGTTTTCTTGATGCTCGAGCTCAACCATCTGTATGACATTCATATTCTCCCTGGCAAACGTTGAGGGTTTGTGCTGTAATTCTGTGAAACTAATTTTTCAGTTACTTCATATAAGCACTCGTAGATCCACATCTGGGCTGGCTCATTTCTTTCACAATATCCATTTCGGGTTTAATCTCTAAGATCAGTTTATTTAATGAGACATTTGGAACTGTTATGAACGTATCAGGTTGTATATAGTGTAAGTTATGATTTAATGCTTTCTGGTTATTTCATTGTAGACTGCTTGAAATGCGACGTGACAGCAGATGACACTTCAGCATCTACTGTTTTGACAGCGAGGCTGAGAGTCATCAAGGTTGTGCTGACCGCTGGTTTGGTGTTTTGCTCCGTAGGCTGGTTTTATAATGGAAAGCCTGTGCTGAAGTTTAAAGTGATGGGTCTCTCGAAGAGATCAGCTGCTGACAGACAGGAGATCAAGGGCTCAGAACAGCCAGCTGGAGCAGTGATGGAGTGAGACAGTTGCTGAGGTGGACAGACATGACCTGACTTTGCAGTATTAAACATCCAGCAGTCTCCGTATTAGACAAATGAATCCGAGAATAGAAAGCTGTAGGTCATCATTTAGGTGGTCTTCACTTTGTTATCTTGAGACTTTTTAAACCTCTTCAGGCTAGACATAGAGGTTAGTAAAAAAAAAAACCTCTTCTGTATTTGTGTATTTTAATAGAGGTCTGTTTATCTCTCTGTTTATCTAAAGAAAAGAAAAGATAAAAAAACTGAAGTGGAAAAAGATATTTTATCATTTAATTGGCCAATAGCAAAATCAAGGTCCTTATGACAGTAAATAAAATGTCTAAATAAACAAACAAATAAATAAATAAACTATATTAAAAATAATTTTACACTATATGGAATTCTAAAATACATAAGATTAAAATAAATACATGATTGATGTTATAATAATATAATTTGTATATATTTTATATATAAAATATATTCATTTTTTAGTGTGTGTCTGATTTAAAATAAATGCTAAATGTCTAAATAATAATAATTAAACAAATAATTTTACACTATATAGAGTTATAAAATACATTATATATATATATATATATATATATATATATATATATATATTAGTGCTGT
>JAFVLL020036963.1:0-21374 GCA_021397915.2 Tor tambroides | reverse complement strand
ATGTGGTTACCTCACTACAAATAAAAGAGCGCAAAATTGTTGCATTTGATCTTAAAATTTACAGAAAGATGAGACTTTGTGTTATAATAAAAAAAACACAAAGCTTGTTTGATTATTGGGTAGCTTGCATGCAATGAATGGACTTGAAAACGTTAAATAGTATTTCCAAGCATTTATACCGTAATTAAAACAGCTCGTGAATAGTCACGTAACGCTATTTATGAAAAATCAACAAGTTATGCGAGTTGGAGCCCATATCATTTGGGGGGGCCCGTACAAATTTTTTGCATATGGGCCCGGGGCTGACTTGCTACGCCACTGTGCAGACCAGTCAAGTTCTTCCACACTGACTGAATCAATCATTTTCTTTTTGAACCTTGCCTTATACACAGAGGCACTGTCATGTTAGAATAGAAAAGGGTCCTGTCCAAACTGTTGCTATAATATTAGATGCACACAATTTCCTACAATATCATTATATGCTTTAACATTAAGATTTCTACTCATAGAAATTACTAAATTAGTCAAACCTGTTCATTAGAAGGGGGTGACCCAATACTTTTGGCAATATAGTGTATCTATTTGCTTGTCACTTGATGTATCTGAAGCAACAAATTTAAAACAAAGAATAAATTTCTCTAGTATACAAATAACACATACACAGTGTGTATGTATGTATGTATGTATTTGTTTTAAATTTGTTGCTTCAAATACATCAAGTGACAAGCAACAGGAATTCTAAGTTATAATAATAATAATAATTGATATATTGATATAAATAATTGATTATTATTATACACATCATCGTTATTGTTTAATTAATTAATTAGTAAGCAAATAAATAGAAAAAAAGATACTTAAAAAAAAAAAATCTCTCATGATCTCGACCATAAGCCAAATGCCATTTCTAAGCTTGATATATCTAAGCATATTGCTGCATCATTAATGGGCAAATTCATTTTTAGAAACTGTAGTGACTCATGTGGGCCAACTTCATTGCCAGCCTACTGAAGGAATCAGGACATCTGCATGCTTACAGAATGACGTTTGACAGATGTCAATTACAATGTTCATCTTTTTTTCTGGTCAGCCACGCACAATTTGTTTGCTCATTATACCCAAAAAATACTATACTGAAAAAATAACTAACTATTATACCGAAAAAAAATTAACAAGCTGGTAAGTACAGAACAGAGAGACAATCAGTGGTCTGGAGGAAAAGTGTGAAGCAACACAAACACACACACACACACACACACACACAGATGTCTGGAGTCTCTGGCTGGTCTAAGACTTCTCTCTAATTGCCATGAGTCAGCCAGCACCGGGGCTGGACCTTACGCCCACAGACACACACTGAACGAGACACACACACACACACAAGCCTCAGCGTTTCACCCAGCCACTGCGTGCCCTCCATAGTGAACAGACCAGGATCTGTGTGTAAGCCTCTTAGTATGCAGCGAGAGATGGCAAGAGAGTGAGAGAGAGAGAGTGAGTGAGTGAGTGAGTGTGTGTGTGTGTGTGTGTGTGTGTGTGGTCAAAGCTGGCCAAGGAGTTTGCATTCGTTAATGAAATTTCAGGGATGATGTTGACAGTTTACCATTACATGGATGTGTTTGTGCGATTATGACACCGGGACTTGTGTCTAGTGTCCTCTACTGTCAAAACATATCGGAATCATCAAAGGACACAAGAGCACTAAATGACAAATCTCAAAAACGTGTTTGAAATTTCATTAGACAATAAAATATTTTGATAACTTAAATTCAAGTCCAGATGATGATGACAGACAGACAGACAGACAAACAGACAAACAGATAGATAGATAGATAGATAGATAGATAGATAGATAGATAGATAGATAGATAGATAGGATTCTTAATCATTTCCACTAGGTTTTGGAGCAAAGTTAAACTCATTACCCTTCAGTTCTTTAGGCATGTTCATTCTCTAGCAGCTGTGAGATTTAAACCACAGAACTTCCACACTTTAGACATTTAACCTTTCGGCTACAACCACTATTAGTCACAGCCTCATTTGCAAATGCTTCAGATTTTCACACTTTTCTGAGCTTGGAGTCAAATTCCCACAAAAAAAGGTAATATGCAAATATTTAAAACGCTATTTGTGTTTCTGGGTGAGATGGAGGGCACTGCATTGGTCAATACCAAGATTTAATTTCACGATGAATACAAGGTTTGTACAGTTTTGAACACAAAAACAGAATATCCTGCAGAAATGTCACATTACAGAGATAAAAATGTGTTTGCGAATGCCATTTCATGTTGACGTGTGGTCCGATCACATTAGCAAAACTTTGGCGAAATCTCAGGGACAAAGAAGGTCTGTTGTTCTTTATCAATAGTGTAGCAATGCATGAAGCACCACTTAAAGAGTCATGAAACCCCAGACTACTTTTTCTGAGATTTTATCAGAGGAGTTTGTGTTGCACATCATAGAAGACAATGTTAGCATCCGTTAATTTTAATTGTTGGAGAAAACTGGTTAATTTTAAGCTTTTTTTGTGCTATCTTTCAGGTTTAAAATCTACATCACATTGATGTCACAATTTGTGACGTGGCAAAGGACTACAGACGGTTTCATCAGGCACACACGCCTGGCCCAAAGTTAACTTCTGGTCTGTGTATGTTTATTGGTCTGGCTGGTGGCGCCGACTACAAACACAGTTAAAGTGACGAGTAGACTGAAGTTGGGCTCAGGTTGTTGTGCTGTGGGATGTGTTTCCTCCATTTATTTATTTGTGGCGACCCTACACAATATCAAAACTGACTGCCATAAATAGATTTTCCAAAAGGCTTGAAGAAACATGAGCACTGCACTTTTCAAAATCAAAACGCGGCGCGGGTGTTTTTAAATCGGTTCTCTCTCTAAAAGAAGCCGACAGTCATTAGAAAATTTTGGATGTCATTTTCAGTTCAACTTGCACATAATGCCTGATAAAACAGCATTTGCGAGCTCAGCGCTGCTTTGTGTACAGCTGGGAAAACCTCTATTTCTCGCGCTCCAAAATGCCTCCTGCTGGCAGAGAATGAATTTGCATTTTCAATATGCCCGTCTGATTTACGCAGCAAACATATTTAGCTTGTTATCAGAAATAATCTACTCAAGAAGGACTTTGCTGTTATTAATTCTATGTGGAAGCCTACTGGAAGTTAAGTTTGGGCTACAAAAGCACACATGCGCAGTAACGTTAGTTTATGTTGTTGCCATTGAAACCATTTATAGTACATCGATGACGCGTCTATTAAATTATTCATGAGACTGCGTGTTCTTATCCTATGAGAAGACGCTTCGCTTAATTATTCACAACAGCATGTGTTGATTTGCTATGACAGACGCTTCAGACTGTGAGATCGTGTACATTCTCTAAACTTAATATTAAAATAATTACTTTTCCTTATGTCTTGAACTCCAGTGTTTACATTTCAGGATAAAAAAAAGAGTTTAAATGATTTATGTTAAACATCTCATTAATATTAATTATTTAATATTAATTTTCAAAGTTAAATATTTATTAAGGAATTCAAGTATTAACTGAAATATTAATTCAGTATTATTCAAATAATATTCATATTCAAATCTCACGACAGGAGAATTTTAAATTCAAATCAGTAGCTCTAATGAGGCAGGAGGCGGAGTCTCTGTTTCAAAAAGGTTTGAAATTAAGATGCTGTAGCTCGATCTCTCTCTCTCTCTGGGTGAGATAATCCACACCTCATTCTCCCCTGCCGCCCACTCTCATTCCTGCGCTGGGGGACCATCTGCTGTTCCCAAACCTCTAGACACACCGCCAGTAAAGAGTCAAAGAGACAGGCAGACAGAAAGACATGATGATTCAACTCCCCTGAGCTTCCAGCCAACATCAGCTTGCGCCACATCTTGCCTCTTTTTTGAGTTTTTTGAAAGAAAAATAAGAATTGTAAATATAAGAAAGCCATGGATCACTGGTCTGAACCTCCAGATCAGAAATCAGGTGCCAATTTGCAGCCTACACAATTCTGTTGAGGAATAGCTAACTAGAACTACTAACTCTCAGAAGCTTGGACGTTTCAAAAACAATGTAGATTCTCCAGGACCAAACTATTTTTTTCTGATGAGTCGCAGGTGTAGTGAGTATGCCTTCTGAATAGCAAATTACTGCCTCATTTGGCAGCAAACGATATTGCATAAAGCCAGCTGTGTGGTAGCAGTGGGAAGCTTGATTCATTTTAATGAATCAGTTCATTTGGGTGGTTCATACCAATGAAATTCTTTTACATTGTTATTGTTTAATAAATTGTAAAATTAATAATAAAAATAAATTATACATTCAAAATGATAAAATAAGTAAAATTATAAAAATGGAATAAATTGTAATCAGCATCATTTTGACAAACAAGCATACATATATATTTTAACAATGTATTTAAATCCACTTAAAAGAAATACTCTACAGGGACATAAATATTACAGATGCAGTTAAATACATGTACAAAATCATGGACCAGTGGCATACAGCAGATCTTCACAATATTAAGCATATCACTCAGTTGTTATGGGTATAAATAACAACGTCTCTGCCATATATGATGGCTACCTTTGATAGCAGACAAAGCACAGTACTTTGCGAACCGTTTAGCCCTCTTTTTGGACATCCCTCAATCCCTCATCACACACACACATTTTCGACAAGTGATGTTGTAGAAATGGCTGTCAGGGCAGGTGTGATAGCAGGCAAAAAAACAGAGTAAGTGATGAAATGAGAAAAACGAAAGTGTTGACCTGCAAACCAACACTCTCCTATACTCTCCTCTAAACTCACAGAACCAACACACACAAATACACAATGTACAATATCATTACCCATGAAAAATTGCTGTAACGCGTGTCTTTTGTAACTCTAAATCTTAACACAATCTCACGATCACAAACAGCTTCCATTATTGATTGACAGCTGCCATGGTGGTGCATATCAAAACATGATTTCAAAATCTGTAATTAAAAAAAATATACAGAAACCAGGTGGTCATCCACGGGTGTCTCCATAGCAACATCTCTGGACAGACAGATGCTCCAATTGGCCCTGCCAAGACAGCTCGCCCCCTGCAGACACGTGTGATTGACAGGTGAGAGGGCGAAGTGGAGGAGAATCAGCCATAAGTGACCAGTGACAGGTTTAGTGAAGAAGATGGTAAAGGAGACATGAAGACAATAGAGAGTTGACCGCTGTGCACTGATTGTCGTTACTATTACTATTAACCATACTTAAAGGGATAGTTCACCAAAAAATTTAAATTCTGTCATTAATTACTCACCCTCATGTCGTTCCAAACCCGTAAGACCTTCGTTCATCTTCAGAACACAAATTAAGATATTTTTAAGATATGAAATCCGAGAGCTTTCTGACCCTGCATAGACAGCAACGCAACTGAACTGTGCAAGGTCCAGAAAGGTAGTAAAGACATCGGTAAAATAGTCCAAGTGACATCAGTAGTTCAACCGTAATTTCATGAAGCTATATACGAAAATATTTTTGCACAACTTCATTCAACATTTTTTTCTCTTCCGTGTCAGTCTTCGACACACGTTCATGAGAGTACCACAAAGTTTTTGTTTTCTTTGCACACAAAAGGTATTCTTGTAGTTTCATAAAATTACGGTTGGACCGTTTTAATAATGTCCTTACTACCTTTCTGGGCCTTGAACGTGTCAGTTGTGTTGCTGTCTATGCAGGGTCAGAAAGCTCTCAGATTTCATCAAAAACCTAATTTGTGTTCCGCTGATGAACGAAGGTCTTATGGGTTTGGAATGACATGAGGGTGAGTAATTAATGACAGAATTTTCATTTTTGGGTGAACTATCCCTTTAAAGAAATATTCCAAGTCCAGTTAAGCTCAAATCAATAGCATTTATGGCATAACGTTAACTAATTAACGTGGCATAATTATTTTTATAAGGTTACAGTGAGGCTTTTACAATGGGAGAGAATGGGGCTAATTTTTTGAGAGAATTTAAAACTTGTTTAATTTGAGTCATAAAACTAAATTTTTTACAGTTGTTTTATGGCTTACAGTTTTGTAAAGTTGGATTAACTTTACGGTTAGGAAGCTATTTTTCCACTCTATAATCATGCTAACACTCATCATTTACATCTTATTTAAACTGATTTTTAATGTTTATAAATTGGCCCCATTCACATAATTATTTTGATTTTTTTTTTTTAAGTTACAGTGAATCATTTACAATGGAAGTGAACGGGGCCAATTTTTGAAAGACTTAAATGTGGAAATGTGAAGCTTATAATTTTATGAAAGCACTTACATCGATTCTTCTGTTAAAACTAATATTTGAGCCATAAAGCGGTTTTAAATCATCCTTTTTACAGTCGTTTTAGAGTTTACAGCATTCTCATGGCAACAGAGTTGTTAAATTGGCTCTTACTTTACACAGAAAAGGTTGCAAGCAATTTTACTTCCATTAGAAGAGCATCACTGTAACCCAAATTTTCAATCAGACCATATTTAGGTATTAGAACATCAAAAACATTGGCTTTTTCATTTAGTCCAATAAATGGCCACCTAGCAACCTGCTAACAAACACTCAATGCAATATTGCACCTTCAAGTGTACTTAAAAGTAAGGAAATGCCAGTGAGTAGATCACAATTATCTCTCTTTCCCAGTCCCACCAATTACAACACCTGATGAAAGCACTTCCACCCGCCCATGAATTAACCTCAAGAGCTAATTAGCGAGCTCAAATACCATTACCATCTCAAATGCAGCCGCGATGACGGGAAGAGACTTTAAATGGCTTAAATAAATAAATCAGTCACGCGTGGGTCATATCCTGACTCGTTAAGATGTGATTTAATGAGGGTGGGGTGGCCTTAACGAAGGGGGGAGGGCCTTTCTGCCCTCTGATGACTAATTATGGAGATGGCGATAATTAAATACCCCCACTCTGGGATGTGTGTATTATCACATCATGCATCTCGACTGGAGGGTGGACATCAACGCATGCAGTCATTACATGTGCTCAGAGGAATGTAGGGAGGAGCTGTTTACATACTCTTGAGGACACACACAGAAGCATGTGGACAAATACACAGATGCTCTCATGTCATTCCAAACCAATTATTTACCCAAGCTTCATTACAGACTGAGATTTAAGATGTTATTTCCTGAAATTCATCTGTTCTGTCCTAACTCTTAAATCAAGACTGATGCCAAACACACCAAATGGCATTTGTTTTTGCATCTTGTGACTTACTTTCGATCGATATAGGAAAAAAGTGGGAAAATGAAAGCTGATATATATATATATAATACAATTCAATGATTGCAAATGAGATGTACACTAATTTGCCAAAAAATACATTTACACAAAATAATAAGAAATTAAAACAGGAATTTGTTCACTATGAACTGAAAGCTCTCAGTAGAGTGTGGAGTTTAAAAAAAACCTGTCAACCAGCCAAACTGATATGGTTATCAATATTGAAATCCTCAAATGATGAGGATATGACTGTTATTTGTTAACTAAAACTTTATTTTAATTTTATTTTAGACTGAAATGAGGCTGCAATAAAACAAGAAAAATAAATATTAGATGAAAATTTTAAAGTTAAAAACTTAAAAATCAGAAAAATAAAAGTTAAAGTTTAGGTCCTAAAATGGAATAAAAATTTATGAAAGCTAAATGGAAATATTAAAAAATGACAAAAGCACTAAAATGAAAATCTAAACAGAAAATATAAAAATAAAAGCAAAAGAAAAAAAAAATAATAATAAATAATTATAATTAATATTTATACATATTGTATATAAATAATACTAAAATTACAGAAGAGAATTAGGGCCAAGCAATAATAATAAAAAAAAAAAAAAAACATCAAGACTAAAGTCGTTAAATTTCAAGAAAACAGTCAAGATGAAATGTTGAGAATAAACTCTTTACATTACGAGAAAAAAATCGAGAATAAACTAGTCTCAGCCTCAGACGTCACGCCCACGGAACGTTGGCTAAACGTCTGATGCATATGGCACACTTATCTGGAAACACTTCAGGAGTTTTGAAGTCGTCATCGGATTGGTTGAATTATACAGGATTTCCGTGAGACGTGTGTGTCGTGTTCTTTAATGTTCCGCCTGGAAACAAAAATGCTGTGGCGCTAAACCCCCTCGCGAAAGAAGAAAGCCATCGTGCTTACAACTGACGACGAGCACTTGTCAGGATCAACTAAACGCTGAATTTTCAAAAGTACGTGAAAATTTTAAAGTTCACGGCATAGAATCTTTAAAATATGTCCGAGGGTTTTACACACCGGTCTGTTATTGTGGCGACATTTCCATGCCCCTAAACATGACGTGGAACAAAACAAAATTGAGAACCGTTGAGAAATTTTAGCCAAAGTATGATATATACTTTTCATTAAGACCCTACAGAATCATATCAACTTGTGGAAAATGGGCATCCGATGACCCCATTAAAAGTCAGACCCAATGCATCATTTGCCTTATATTGGAAATAAAAAAAAACAGCTCATACAGCTTATTTAACACAATTAAATTAATGACTTCAGTTAAATTCACATAAAGCAGGTCATTCAACTTCACTGCTTATTGTGATGAAAAAATGAAAGGCAGAAACAGAACAGAAATAAATGAAATATTTTCTGCATTTAGTGAAAATTCACAAACATAATTGTACCATTAAAAATTTGAGCTCCACAATGAGAAGATAGAGCACTGACATGCAATTAAAGACATGAGCCAGCATTTCAATAGCGCTCTAGAGTTTCAATCTATTCATCAATAAAATCACTAGAACATATGCTTAGTAGGCCATACAAGCTATCAGGTATGAAATTAAAAAGGGCTTCTCCAGTGCATCCATTACCTATAATTATCATTACAGCAAAATTTAAAGCCACAAATTTGATCAGCTGTGAGATGGAAACAAATGCTGCTTCAGATTCAATAAAAAACTATTTAACAAAAATGAATTGATGCAGAGTGAATAAAATTTTTTGATGCATTTATGACTCCTATTTGAGGTGGTTGCTGGTTGGCACAATCTTCCTGCCTTGGGGAAGAAAAGAAAAAAAAAACATGCATTGATTGAACTGGGTCCCTTCTTCCCAAACCTCTCCAACCTTGCATATTTAAAATCACGTTGGTAATTGTGGCCTTGTTAAAACTGTTTAGAAGAAAATTAAATTGGGAGAAACTGAAACAGAGGAGAGAGAGCAGAAGGAAATGGTTCAATTTGGCGGTTTTCTGTTCTTTAAAAAGCAAGCTGAAGGTTCGCAAGGGACTAAGAGTTGTGAAACTTTTTTTTAACTTCTCAGAGAAGCAAACGTAACACTGCTTGGATGCTTAGATGGAACTGTAAGTGTGTACATGTGTAACAAAGAAACCTCCTTGCCCCAAGCGATCTATTTAAGATAGTTAAAAACATTTGAGGTGTTGAAAGTTTCACTTTGAGTACCACTTTGGTTTCTGGAGACTCAACAGCTTTTTTTTTTCTTTTTTTTTCTGAGAGAACTCCCATTTCTTGAATAAACAGTAAATCGTTTTTTAACCACAGGCTATTAGCTTAATAGACAGACTTTATCCATAGCAAGTAATTTTAAGCTTGCTAACCGAAAGTACCGTGCTACGTGCAATATTAATTATCTAACAGAAATTGAAGAGTGGTAACTGGCCTCAGGGGTTCCTCAGGGCCGTGTCTTGGGTCCTACTGAAATAGTCTGACAGTATGACTCTATTAGACATAATTTGGAGCTAAATGCACGCTAAGCCTCAGATATTCATGTCTACTGAATGGTACCGGTTATTACAGGATAGTGTTCATGGTCAGTAATGCTATAGACTTTGCGAAAACTTTTTTTTTCCATGTATGGCTTCTTAAAACTAAGCAGTGTCTCTATGTAAAGGATGTGAAACATTACATGACAAACTATTTTTAACTCGACACAAATACAGAATTTTCATGTTTCATTTAGTTATTTACATTTACATTTAGTTATTTAGCAGACGCTTTTATCCAAAGCGACTTACAAAAGAGGACAATAGAAGCAATCAAAACCAACAAAAGAGCAACAACATGTTTTGGAGATGCAAAATAAAATGCAACAACATCAAAAACATAAGATTGTACTAACTAATGAATTTTAAAGTGCCCAATTATGGATTTTTGAAAATGACCTTTCATGCAGTGTGTAACACAGCTCTAAGTGAATGAAAACATCCTGCAAAGTTTTAAATCTGAAAGTGCACCGTGTATAAAGTTATTGTCTCTCAAAAGAAAGAGTCGACTCTGAATCATTTAAACGAGTCGTTTTTTAAAACAAATCCCAAGCCTTTCATATTGACGTCAACATGAAACAATAGCATATTGCCTGCCCACTTGTTAGTATTTTAGCATTGGTGCAATTCATGCAATGCAAAATGCAATTCATTCTATGCTACTAGGTGCCACTTTTGGAGTGGTAAAATAGCGGTTTCCCCGGTAACGCTGTACACAAAGCAGCACTGCACTAACAAACGCTGCTTTATCAGGCGTTACAGGCATGATGAAATGAAAATGAGACCAGTCGGACCAATCACCACAGATTAGCGTCACACAAAGGAGGGGTTTGGAAAAATGAATCATTAAACGAATCGTTTGGGAGTCGTTCAGCAAGTAAGGTAAAAATAAATGCATATTATAAGACAATTAAAGTGTTTTTTTGACCTTGCATGCATGTTAATCTGTTGTTGGGGACTCCCAAAACCAAAAACTTCGATTACCCATAATAGGGGCACTTTAAGACAGATGATTCTCAGCAAAGATTTTTTTTTTTTCCTCTTTTCCTTTAAAGCATTCAAGAGCATTTAAAAGGTACAGTCCACACAAAAAATTAATCTGAATAAAAAAAGAAAACAAATTCCTTAACTTGCTTACCTTCTGGCCATCCAAATGGTTACAATTTTGTTTTATCATCAGAGTAGTAGTAGTTGTTTTATTTATATATATATATATATATATATATATATATATATATTCTATTGGCTATTTTCATGGCAAAACAATTTAAAAATACACTATAAATAAAGTATAACAAATACAATAAAAACCAGCAAACAAACAAACAAGTTATATTACACAAGATTTTTTACATTAACATATGATTCTAAAATTCTAAAGCTTTTTCTGGCAAAATTATATTACCTCTTTAAGTGAGTGATGGACTGGAGTTATGTGGATTACTTGTGGATTATTGTGATGTTTTTAATCAGCTGTTTGGAGTCTCATTCTGACAGCATCCATTCACTGCAGATGATCCATTGGTGAGCAAGTGATGTAATGCTAAATTTCTTCAAATCTGTTCCCATGAAGAAACAAACTCATCTACATTTTATAAGCCTGAAGGCAAGTAAATGTTCAGCAAATTTAAATTTTTGGGTGAACGTCTCCTTTAGGCATTAAAAAAGAAAAAATATATATATTTGCAGTTTATAAACATTTTTAGTAATACTTAGCAAGTTTAGTCACTTTGAGGAAAGATAACAGAAAAATGCCTGGTTGGGAAGCACTGCTCTATGGATACGCCTTGAAAAGATTGTCTCAGTTTCTTCATCTCTAGTGCTAAGTGAGGAAGAATAAATGAGTGCGGACAGTTCTGAACTCATTCGCAAGTACCAATAGTATCCAGACTTCAGTGTCATTAATGGTCAGTGACCACGACATCATTGCTAAATCCATAAGATTGTGGTAATTGGCCAAACTTCTTATGCTCCAAAAGACCAGTCAGAACCTCTCAGCCTTAAAAAAAAAAAAAAATCAGATAAAAAATATTCACCAAAAAGATAAAGAAGGAAACTAACTGCTGCAGAACTGGCTAAAATAATGTTGCAGCCTTTGTTATACAAGAGAGGGAACTGGGCTTTTAAGAGTTTTCCCTGTAGTATGTGGGAGGAGAGTAAATAGGCAGAATGGAAATGCACTGGGACAGATCTAGTCTCAGACAAACTGACGTCCAAGAGCGAATGTGCATCTACACAGCTGCATGTGTAAACATCTCACTGCAGGCTCCAGACCACCCTCGGCCCAAATCGGCACTCAGTCACACCTGATTTACTCTATGCTAAGCATATGCGCAGATACTGGCCCCACACACATACCTAATCAGCAACAACATATTTCGTCCTCTGAGCTGGATAGCTCCGCTCAGAGGTCCAGAATCCCCACTGGCCCCAAGAACTGTGAACACCTCATTGATTATTTTCACTTTAGATTAAAAGCCATTAATTGCCTCCTCTCACCTGCTCTCCCTTCCCTCAGTCTATCACTATTAGTACAGATGCCAGCTGTCTTAAATGGTCCAGACTAAAGTCTTAAAAATAATGGTTCTAATTAGAACCAAGAGGGTTTTACAGCTTGATTCCATGGCAGGACAAATAAATTTAAATTTATGATGCTATAGGAGAACTAGGTAAAGAAAATCTGGTAAAGCAAACAAGGAGCTTCTCTATTAGTGAATGATGCCAACCTGAGGAACCTACAATAGAACAGCAAGAACTTTTCAAAGAACAAACATACAGCCATTTGGTGAAAATTTGCAACAAACAACATTCTGAAAGGAAATGAATACAAAGTGCCAAATACTGCCTCTAAAGGAGCCTAGATTCAATTCAGAAACTTAGTGTTCCAATATGAGTTTTTACATGGTGCATAAATGTACAGTAACATCAATAACTTGTGTAATCTTTAAAGAAACTTATAGCCACATCAGGAACCCTATGCAATTTAAAAAAAAAAGGTTCATGGATCTTTGCTGGATCTAAGCTGAAAAAATATTCCAGAAACTTGAACAGTTTACAGAAATTTTCATATTAACTCCAACAAGCCAAGTTTTAAAAACAAATCACTGTGAAATTACAATTTGTCAAATCTAGGTAGAACCTAGACCCTAGAACTTTTAAAGTTCAAATATGAACTTCTAAATATTAAAAAGCAGTGTTGGGTCCGAGTCCACCTTGTCAAGTCCTAGTTTTTAATCAATTGAGTTTAAATGGGAGACGTTTATTAATGTCTTTTTATATAAATTTTATGTTGTTACTATATATATATATATATATATATATATATATATATATATACATACATACATAATGTACACATGACATGGATTCATATGTACTCTGAAAAATTTCTGCTTCCAAAATATCTAAGTCCGAGTCCACCTGAGTCCACCCAAGTCCGTCCAAGTCCAAGTTCATTCACAACTGCAGTCCGAGTCCAAGTCCCGAGTCCAAGTACTCCAACTCTGTTAAAAAGGCTCAAGCTCCAAGTATCAATGCAACATTGAGGACATCTTTAGGCTTCAAAGAACTAGGCCTACAATCAACTCAAAAACCATATACATTGAAACATTGTTCTAGATAAGATGGTTCTTTACTGAATCTAAGGTACTGAGAAGAACCATTAAAGAACCTTCTGTATAGTCATTTTTAGAAAAAAATTCAAATGAACTTCAACCAGGCCAAGTTCTAATATTAATGTTTTTGGCTCACTATACCTTCTAAAAAACTGATTACATAGAGAAAATAACTGAAGAATTTTTATAGAATTTCTCTTAAAAAGGTCTCCAAATGAACAGTTTTTAGAAGAACACTTTAGAACATTTTGATAATCTAAAGAACCATTTTCCACTTTAAAGAGCCTTTTTGTGCAATGGAAAGTTTCCATGGATGTCAAAGGTTCTTCATGGAACCATCTATGCCAATAACTCAAGAACCCTAAACTTCAAACATGGTTCTTGATAAGACAAGGATGGAACGATAACGCATCAAAACCCTTAACACACAGCACTGTAATATCACAGAAATTAATCAAACCCCCCAAAATGTCTAATGGAAACACAGTCATTAATATTCAGGTTCATTCAGATTTTGTATTCAAGAGGCTGTAGTGATTGTATTATGAATTAGAGAGGGTCAGCCTGTCTTTATTAGTGGGCATGCTTGGGTCACAGACATATGAATATCAAAGTACGAATTGTGTGTGTGCTTTTCCTGTATCGCAAAACCCTTCCCCTCTACATCTCGCTTGTCCTTTCATGCTTTGTACCTGCCACTCTCTATCTGATCTCGATATGAAATGGATATACCATTGACCAGCCTACCATGCGCCTATATAGCTGTCGCTAGGCACCTGCTGGCAAAATTGGATTGCGTGCGTTCAGTAAAATAGCACAGAAAGAGTCCTGCAGGCAAACGTGCTGGGGTGGATGCATAGGCATACATTCTCGTTTCATTTAAACACACCGGCTCTCGTAAAGGTGTGCCTTTAAAAAATGAGCCGCGTGACTCACTCCTGGCACCTGTGGATATGTCTAAAAAAAGGCTGAAGATAAATCAAAACCATGCAAACCAGGCTACAAATAATGAAGTCACATACTCAGCATACTCAGCAATTTTAGTAATTCAGCAGTTTTTAGACTATTTGTTATATAATAAATAAACAAACAAGTTATTTAATTCATATTACCATTAAATAATAAAAATGAGGTGATCTAAATTATTCTACATAAAGTTTTGTATTATATAATACAATTTGTATTTATATATATATATATATATATATATATATATATATATATATATATATATTTTTTTATTATTTTGTTTTTTTTTTTTTTTTTAAAGTTAAAATTATTTTTCTAAAATTATTACTTTTTTTTACTGGCTCACGTGAAGGTTTGCCTTTAACCAAGCAGCCGCGTGACTCACTCCTGGCACCTGTGGATGTGTCTAAAAAAGGCCGCAGATAAATCAAAAGCCTGCAAACCAGGCTGCAAATAATGAAGTCACATACTCAGCATTGCCATATGGGGCAAATAGGCTTTGGCAGTGAGGGGTCAATTCATCATCTTTAAATTCATCCACTGTGGTTTAACCCAAGACTCAGATTCTCATCCAACCCGTCATTAAATCTGGAGCAAGCACAGTGTAAAGCCAGTGTGAATTTGAAATAGACCCAGTTTACTTTTAGTACACATTCCCTGTCTAATTGCGCAAGATTTAATGCATGTTTGTTTGTTTTTTTCAAACAATAATCAAAATAACTTGCTCCACCTCTAGAATAAGAACTAGCATTACTCAACTCCACCCCTTTTTACAATTCAGTCAATTTCAATAGACAAAATGAAGTCTTGCCCAACGCGCGCACACACACACACACACACACACACACACACACACACAAAAAAAGCTTACATTTACAGTAAAAAAGCCAGCTGTGGTTGTCAACTTTACAGTAAAAATACAGTAGCAGCTTTGAGGTTTTACAGATTGAATTTACAATTATGGTTTTAAAAAAGGGAATAATATTAATATATTAAAATTGCAAAAATACTGTTCACACGCAGTTTTTCCACAAGCTGAGGTAAAAACTAATTTGCAAAAAGTGCACAGTGTCACACATGTATGAGACAAAAAAATAAATTAAAATAAAGATAAGACATAAAAAACTAACTGAAAGAAAAATAAGTAGAAATAGTTATTTTAATAAAAGTAAAATAAAATATAAAATAAAAATCTAATATGAATAGTCACAGAGAATTCTGGGAAATCAATTTACGTTTATTTCACTGTAAATGTGTAAAAGATGACTAGTTCTTTTTCACCTCAAAAAACTAGATTAAAAGTATTTTACTAAATTGAATAATGTCCATATGTAAATTAGATATATTACAGCTTTCCCGCTGTATAGAGTACCAAATTGGTGTTTCATGTTCACTTTAAAGACCTAATGACAGTCGTTTCCATGCTGAAGTATTCTTACAATACAGTAGGCTAAATCGGGGGCGGAGCATATCGTCAATTTCACTTGACAGCTAATATCAGATAAAAGCAAAATGAGGCAGTTCCAACCAATTATTTTACAACAGAACGAAAGCAGTTATAAATATCTATATTTTAAAATGTAATAGAAAAATGTATTGCATTTTATTGTAAATGTTCCTATAGATTACATTTTAGATGTCTAAGTATAAAAAAATATTGATATGAAATTTGATATAGCCTAATACAAAATGAATACATAATTTGATATACAAAAAGTCAAAGCACAGATTGCCAACTTTTGTAGTATACAATCATCCAAATAGCTTCAAAGCTGAAAAAAAACCCATATACTAAAAGCCACAAAACTCTAATTTCGATTTCATGTGGTTCTAATGCTCGGAGCTCGCAGATGTTCACGCTGCTGCTGTGTGCTGTAATGAAACAGGTGTGGTTGTAGTGTAGCTCCCTAATCACATTGATTTCTCTCTATGCTGTGGTAAAGAGCTTTCTGAAGCCCTTGCAGAGGGAGCTATTCTGTCTTTTATCAGTATTCCGGTGTAATCGGCGTCTGCTGTTAAAATGACAGCTAGTCAAAGCGGGGACCCCAGGCTTCGGCAGTCGCTGCGTATTTGTGAGGTTATAAATCAAACGATGGCGCTCTCCCCCGTCCCGTATCTCTCCCAGCACCCCCTCTCTGTCGTTTATATCCATCAGTACGTTTCATTTCCAAAGACAAAACGATGCTCTGGTGAGCGCATGCCAAGAGGAGACGATTCCCTAAATCGTTCGCTCTTTTATTATTAGAAAAACTCCAATGAAATATTGTACAAAAAGTAGACAAGGATAGGAAATCTCATTTTGCACTACTTCTTCAAGCCTGCTACAGCCAAAAAAACAAAAAACACACGGGCAGAGTTATTAAAATGAATGGAAATAACAATAATCTTCAGAAGAAAAAGCTAGATAACACCATCTAAAGTCTATATAAAATACCTGTTTTTGTTAGTACGGTCCTCGTATGGGTTTTATAAATGCCCTGAATCTGGTTTGGGATGCGTTTTAAAACCTAACCATCTTCTGAAACTCTGATAGTGCCAGAGAAGATCTGATAAAGCCGCGTTATCTTCAACTGAAGGATGCAACATCTCACCAAACCCCTGCGCACACAGATCAGCATGCAGGTGGCTTTCCAAATGAATCACTTCTCATCAATGGCGAGGATATTGATAAAATAAAATAAAATATCTCACGGGCTTGGTTTCTTTAGCAGTTTTACACAAATGTTTGAATTCGGAGACTGCATTCCTACCTCTGTTGTGGGCTGTTCCGTTGACCACGTATTGCTGCGGAAAGGCAGTTTATTATCCCTTGCCAGCGCTGAGGACTCAGACCGACGGAGATACGGACTGAGCTGGCGCGAGAGAGATAGAGAGAGGGAAAGAGAGAGAGAGAGCGAGTGGGGAAACAACTGGATCAGTGTAGCCTGATTCCTCAACGAATGACTCTTCTGATCTGGTTCCTTCAGTCAGTCAAACGCAACTAAGGTAAATATTTGTCGGTTCTTTTTTGTGTGTGAAACAAAAACATACAACGCAGTCAAATGTAGTCCGATTACCAAACTAATAAATCGACTCTTTCTGTGAATTATTATATATGTACCCGTGCAAGTCCAGTTCCCAGGCAAATGACTCTCACGAGTTGGTTCTTTTGATGAATCACTTAAAACATACAGCGGTTTAATTCGCGAAATAAATAATGGCCGTAACCAAAATCGCATAGCCTACCCTCTCTCGGGCTTTATCACAATTTTTAACCCTGGGCCATTCTAAACTCCGGGTAATCTTGTTCGTTTATCACTGCTCATAATTTTCCCGGGGTTAAGAATTAAACCTGTGTATTTATAAAATGACTATTCACACTGTAGGCTACATAAACCCCCAGGTTAACGTTCTTTGCCACTGATTGGATGAACGAAGCACGTGATCCCTTTACATAAAGGCTCTAGCATTGCTACTAAGTTTTTCCTGGATCGAATTTTTCGGACTAAAAAGGTAAGAACAAAACAGAATCTTCTTCACTCCAATTCATTTGTTTTCCATCACCATTTGACACTTTTCCCCTCAAAAGCTGGGTTGTTTAACAGGGGCACCAAGATAACCAGAGGCCCCTGGGCTACAGCATACAGTAGCCCCCCTACCTCAGAAAATCTATTTTTCACCCTTTTTAAGCTTCCTGACAATTATGTATGTTATGTTTTTTTTTCTTTTTAATATGCCAGTTAACATTCACAACACTGGTTCTGCGTAAAATGTGAATATAAGTGAATATGCAAATTCACTCTTTGCCACAAGGTGGCGCTTATGGAACATCAGAATTAAAGTCATTACATAAAGTAAACACATAAGTTATTACAGGCATTATATGGAGGTTATATGAAAAGAAAATGCCATCAAAACTTTCCTAGCTGAAATGTGAGTTTACATGTGATTTAAACACCATAAATCACACACAGTATTCATTATTCATCATCAGTAGATCGAAAAGCACGGCATGTTGGCATAAACGTGGGCTGTTTGGTGATTCCTAACTGCATTTTTATTTTGAAACATGCCATGTTTTATTCATTAAATCACAGCCATATAAAGTGGTAATTACCACATTTAAGCAATAGGACGATTCCTATTTATGAAGCAGCACCTTCGATGGAACACAATGACTGAATCTAAAACCTTAAAATGACACAGATTACATCCATGCAAGTTACTCGCACTGTACTGACGTTACAGAAAGTTGTCCGGTCCAGTTCCTTTCACACAGCAGTGTTGTGTTTCTTGTTAATCTGCACGTTAACATAAAGACACACTCATGCTGGGCATATTTACTAGTGCAAGCATTGTACATTCCGCTTACAGTATATCGGTGGAACACGTGGAACATACCAACTATACAAACTGTGTGGGGGGAACCTAAACTGAACCATTCACTATATAGGCTACTACAACCAGGGCATCGCTGAAAATGAGTGTGTGAGTTTGTTTACAGAATGCTGTTGTCACTGCTGCAAACTCCAGTATAAATAATTATTCAAAAAATATAATTTTCCTGCAGCCAATCAGTGGGCCCCCTTTCCAGTGTTGGCCCCTGGGCTTCAGCCCCTTGAAGCTTGTGCGTTAATGCGCCCCTGCTGTTTATACATGCATGGTTTTTCCGTGACTGAATATGAGGTTTCTGGGCATCTAGTCAAAACATTCCAACACTGCGTCTTTTCACACTGAACACGTTTGTTAAAAACGATGATAACCCAGCTCTGGAGCTGAGATTTATAACCCCGGGTAAAAAGCAGCGCTAACTCCGGTTGTAAATTACAAGCATAGACTGTAAGAAAAAAGATGGACGATGCATCTCCACTTTCTTCCACTAGAAAAGTGAAGCCAAAGTATTTCGGGTATGGTCGCTGTCATCGTGCACAGATGACGTAATTTGTTAAAATTATTTTCTATGTAGGCCTAGTACTAATGCGCGTAGTATGAATGTAATCCGGACATAGCCTATTACATTTGCCATGTGATGTGACCCAACCACATCACTGCAATTCATAAATCCTCTCCCGTTGCCTCTGGATAGTAGTGTCCACTGGATGCTAAGAATCTCACTGGAAATGGTAGGCTATCTGGTGACTTTTAACCTGCTGTTTTTCTCTCTTCACATGTTTTTGCCTAGTAGATATCATAGGGAAATATCCTATTTCAGATGCAGCAAAGGACTCTTCAGAGCCTGTTCCTTTTAGTGAATCCAATCCATACAGTACGACCAGAGTACTCCGATTAACAAATGGGCCGGATTCCATTTAGAAAACACTTTAATTGGTTACTGAATTAATCTGACTCGCTTTTTGAACCTAAGTTAATACTGGCCATGCAGCTCCAAATAAACCAAGGCCATAAGGTGTTGTGTTGTGTTGTGTTGTAAGGCTCCTGAGACTTAAATTAGTGTAACTATAGTTACTTACTGTTCACATGACAACCTGTAAGTCTATCTAAATATACACAATGACTTGTTGCAATAAGTATGCTAATATTTACTTATATGAAAAAGTTAATTAATAAAATGTTAATTTTTTCCAAATATTTTAGTTCAAATTATAGGTCAAATTAATGAACTGCGTTTATTCTACCTAAAAAGTCCGCAAAAATTGATATTTATTATAAACCATTTCATTTACATATCTGATTTATTGATCTCACATGTGGCAACCGACTGCTAATAATTTATCCTTTCTTAATATTTATCCTTCAAAAGAACTAAACAAATCTTAAATGGAATCTTTAAGGAATCGGAATCCAAGAATCTTCAAATTCCCTACAATTCAAATCTCCTGTTACATACAACTATTTGACGCTGTGGGGGTGAGATCGTATTAATAAACATACCGAATAAAAGCACAGATGGTGCACAGGATCATAAGAATCCATCTCAGATAATGATGAAAATATGTTACCAACACGTTATTATTGGATTTACTGCAATGGCTTCTTGACCGTAACATCTAAAGCGGAGATGCACGAGACGCGCATGTCTTAATGCGCATAAATGCATTTTTAATATAGCTTCAGGTTTTTGCCCGTTGTCTTTTCCATCGGCCACCAAGCACATCTGTTTTCTCACTCTGAGCACGTAGCTCGCCTCTGTCAGCGCGTGTCTCTCCCCGCGCGAGCGAGAGCGCGCCCACACGAGCAGGCAGGAGCCTTTGACGTCATAGAGAGGCACTCCGCCAGAGCGCGAGCAGCCACAGCTGCCCGCGTGTGTTAAATCAATCTTTCACGTGAATGACTGTGCAGCTCCCCCTCTGGCATCCTGAAACATCCTCAGAGAGATTCCAGGCACTGAATTTAGGTGAATGGAGGGTGCGAGAGGCTCATTCACAAAAAAATCTTGCCTAGTGTTTCCCTACACTGGACCTGTGTGAGATTTTGACCAGTTATGACCAGTTAGAATTCGTTCAGTCGCCCTGAGAAGTGAACTATACAGGATAACCAACCATCTTAAGTGGGAGTACAAATAATGGGGAGTGCATGTTCAGTCCGAAAGGCATGGTAAACATCATAGGAAGCTTATTATACATCTTGCTGCTTCACAGCAGCAAGTCAATCACTAAGCACGCTCTTAAAAATAAAGGTGCTTCAAAAGGTTCTTCAAGCGATGCCATAGAAGAACCATTTTTGGTTCCACAAAGAACCATTCAGTCAAAGGTTCTTTAAAGAACCATCTCTTCCTTACCTTTTTGTAATCTGAAGAACCTTCTTTCACCACAAAGAACCTTTTGTGAAACAGAAAGGTTCTTCAGATATTATAGGTTCTTAATGGAACCATTTAGACAAAAAGGCTCTTCTATGGCATCGTGAAGCACCTTTATTGTAAATGAAGGTAACTACTATATAGGAACCTTCTATAAGACTTCCAAGACACCATAAATGTCACATTTACAAATTCAAGAAAACAGCAAACATACAGTAACAAATTTAATTTTTTAGTGACT
>JAFVLL020036962.1:20000-43640 GCA_021397915.2 Tor tambroides | reverse complement strand
CGTGTATATTTAGATAACTTTAAGGCGACTGGGATAGTGGTCTGTTGGCGTCTCCGTGTGGTCCTGCTTGGTACTGCAGTTTGACTTGTAGTTATATATGGATAGAAAATGGTCTAAATGTAACATTTATTTATTTTTCTCACAGATTTTGCTGTTGCACTGTGTACGTCAATTTTGAACAAAATGTTTTCATTTTTTCTTGAAAAAAGCTTGCACAAAATATAGTTTTGTGAGAATCCTCAATCTTTAATTTGGTAAAACAGTTTTCTTTATTTTAAAATATTTCATGTCTTAATCCTTTTCTTTTTGTTATACTGGGATAAATCATATTGGGATGTATGCTAAAATTTTTGGATGTGGCACCCCACCTAGAAAATTTGCCACCAGCCGCCACTGGGACTGGATACTGTATCTATAGCGAACAGAAGATGGTTTACACATACAAGTGAACTTGCAGATGAACTCACTGACAAAAGAGCCATACAAAAGTCAGAGAATTAATGTCTCTCTATCTTTTTCTTGGATGCATTGCAACTCTTTAGACCTGAATGACTGCAAACAGAAAACAAAAAAGACAAAATAATTTTATTTTTTATTGTATTTATTTATTTTTAGCAAGGACACATTAAATGAATCAAAAGTGACAGTAAAAACTTTGCTACAAAAATGTATCTAAAATAAAAGCTGTTTTTCATTCTACGTGTTCAAAAAAATATTAAGCAGCCATCACAGCAGTGTTGCCAAGTCTGCAGTTTTCCCGCGGAATCGGGCTACTTTAATACTTTACAAAAAAATACTTTTTTCAAAACCGTCATTAAAAAAATCATATCGCCCCCAAACTGTTGAAACAGTATTGCAGTCAAGCAGACATTAATGTAAGTTATTTTCTTTTACGGTCAGATTTATCTTTCAATTTGACTAGAAACATGGCTGAGTTTGAAGATTACATTTTGAAGCAAGTCAGCTGAAGTCAGTGTATTTATAACAATTTATTTTAATAACAGCACACTTGAATATGCATAACTCTATCGCCCCCTTGAGTATGAGTAAGTAAGTTCAACCGGACTGTATGCTGGCAGTGCACTTATGCCAACATTCACTTACTTGCATAAAGAAATCATAATGGAAAGCAGAGTAATGCAATGACAAATGCAGATATATAAGCAGTGGAAAATTATCAGAACATAAAGCATCTTCCAGACAGCTAAAGCACATCTGAATTAATGTCTTCACTAACAATAATGTCATCTACATCCATAATGTCCGCATTACAGTTCAGCTGTATTTCCATATTCTTCAAAAATAATGTTAATGATTGTTTTTCTTACCTCTATATATAGCCTTTCCCATGGCTATGTTATTCAGTCAGGGCGTAGGTCAGCAGGCCTCCTCTAATTGTTCATTTTCTCCTTATTGCCACACTGTCACAGTCTAATTGGTAAATGGGGTCCATGAGTCAGCTGGATAATTGAAAGTGAAGGGTGTTTACACAACAAGTACAGCCACAGACTGGCAAGTAGATGAGGAGAGTAGGCTTTAACCATAGCAATCTACAGCTCTGCTAACGATGGAGCTTGCAGTATTCAGATTGTACATGAACTTTAGTGTTAATTTAGTATCACTGATATACTACTATACTTTTTGTTAATATTTAAAATCAGATTTTATTTGTGTATATATATATATATATATTTGCTTTCATTTCAAATTTAGTTGAAGTTTTAGTAATTTTATTGTGTTTTTTTGTCATTTTTATTACATCGTGTCTACACTGGACACAACTTCAACCAGTGGATCCTTTGCAGTGAATGGGTGCCGTCAGAATTAGAGTCCAAATAGCTCGTAAAAACATCACAATAATCCACAAGTAAGCCACACAACTCCAGTCCATCATCTTGTGAAGAAAAATGCTGTGTTTGTAAGAAACAAATCCATCATTAAGGCATTTTTCACTTCAAACCATTGCTTCCAGCTAAAATACGAGTCTTTTATACATAATATTGCTTTTCCAGTTAAAAAAAAATGTAATCTTGTCTAAATCAGGAGAGAAATATGCACAGATCAAGCACTGTTTACAAGCAAAAACAGTGCAAAACATTTCTAAACAAATATGTGGGTGGATTTGATGTGAGATGATGACGGGATGAACTTTTTTACTGGAGAAAGTGTTATTAGATCATGGACTGGCATTTTAGCAGTTTAAAACTAAAATGCCTTAAATATAGATATTTCTTTCAAACACATATTTTCACTTTACAAGATGTTAATTGATGGACTGGCATTTTGTGGATTACTTGTGGATTAATGTGATGTTTTTATCAGCTGCTTGGTCTCTCTTTTTGACGGCACCCATTCACTACAGAGGATCTATTGGTGAGCAAGTGATGTAATGCTAAATTTCTCCAAAACTGTTCTGATGAAGAAACAAACTCATCTAAATCTTGGATGACCTGTGTGTAAATTTTCAGCATATTGTCATTTTTTGGTAAACTATTCATTTAAAGGTACAGTACTACATACAGCCTTAATCCTAAAGGTCAGAGAAAGGGACATAAAAAAAGACTGTTGTTGGCACATTAAAATATAATATGAATTTAAGCAAAGCATGTTAATACTAAATGCATTATGGGTTTAAAACGTGTGTAATCTGTTAGGATATATCAGGGGATGCATTTAGTGGCTCTGAATGCCGCCATGTGCTTGCAACGACATGCATTATTCAGCATGCTGGTTATTTCTTGTTCAAACGACTCTGAAGTCTGGAACACTCTGTGGGTGCACTTTTTCTCTCTGTATCTACTGAGAGCAGATAATTTCATGTTTTTCACAAATCACTTTTTTCCTGGCCACCGTTAAAACTGAAATGTCAGTCAGCATTAGTGGAGTCATTTATATGGTGTCACACAGGAGCATGCAGTACTGCAGAGATGAACTATTTCTCTTTCTCCTCAAACCTCCCAAACACTTAGCTTCCATTTTCAAACAAAAGTTTATCTAAACGATTATGAAAAATATCAGGGGAAAAAAAGAGAGAGAGGGACAGGAAAAGAGAGCGTTAATGGTAAACCATTATCTCAACATTACAGGAGTGAATAATAATTTTAGAGTTTGAGGTGTATTAATCAAAATATTAAGAAGTAAAAAGCTGCCAAGTACCATAAAATGTCACTGCAGGAGCTTTGGCCTCATCTCGAGGGATGGAGAACATCAGGCGGACATATTTATAGACACAGAGACCCAGCTGCTCACCCTCGAGGGTAACATCTGTGAGGTTAATATCGCCACCAAACCTGTGCAGAATGGACAATTACTCCATGAGTCACTCAGATAGTATTATGTTCAGCGATTTTGCTAGGCGTAATGGCATGTAGATTGACCAATGCAAAGCAATCTACAAGTGTAAATAATTTAAATGCAATTATTATTTTTTTTTTTTCTTCAGGAATTTAAATGTCATGATTTTTAATGCTATCAATTTAAATCAAGATATAGCATATGTTATAAGTGAGTTTAAATCTAAGATAAATCGAGTTTAAACCTTGAGATTAAATCTCAGTTGAATATATATATATATATATATATATATATATATTTTTTTTTTTTTTCTGCAGGAAATAAAAAATAAATTGCATATGTATGTATGAGATATTGAAAACTGGAGTAATGGTTACAGAAAATTCAACTTTGCCATCATAGGAATAAATATTTTAAAATATATTGCAATATAAAACAGCTATTTTAAATTGTAATAATTTCCCAATATTATTTTTTTTACTGGACTTTTCAATCAAATAATTTAAGCCTTGCTGAGCATAAGACACTTCTTTAAAAACATTAAAAAATCTAATTATTATTATTATTATTATTAAAGTTTGACTGGTAGTGTATGCAAAATATTAAAAAAACCCAAAACAAAACAAAACATTAAATATTAGATCTAATTGGCTCATAATCAACTTTGCGTCTACATCTTTTACCCTGGTATAAAATTGCTCACATTTGGAGCCATGGTATAATAATTATGGCCTGTGCTTTTCTCCTTGTCCTGCTCTCTCTTTACAATTTGTTTTAATAAAAAAAGTAGCCAAAAAGTCAAAAATAAGAAAGGAATCACTGCTGTGAGTGTCAGATCCAGTGGAGATATGAACTTGCTGTCATTGCAGGCAAGTATCTCACCTATAAAACTCTTTTGAATTTTATATCCATTCCTAACCCTTCACTTACACATGCAGTAAAGACCACAACCTCTGAATTTTGCTAACTATAAGACTTATTTCATGGGTGGCTGTCTCAGGCTTGACTCCAGCCATGGTTTCAGGGTCAGTGATGGATTTTTCGAGGATAAAAGACAGGGTTAAGGTGAAAACCAATGTTCCCTCAAAGCAGCGAGCTTCTGATGTTTCTCCCATGGAAAAAAAAAGAAAAAAAGAACTTCAGTCAGAGTCATAAATATGTGGACAAAATAGTGGAGATTTCTGAATTCAGAGCTAAATTGAATGAGTAGCATTTCAGCTTCACATGGCCTTTGATTTTCAGTCTGCAACTGAAGCTGTGAGAAGTTTCGCACTCAAATAGCCATACAGCGATTTCAAGTTCACAGCGGCACCAAAGAAAATAATATGGAAAAGAAGAAAGAAAGAAAGATAGAACATGAAATATCCAAAATGAAATGTCCAACTAGGTGCACAAATCTCTGTACCACTAAAAAAAGGGCTATTTTTTTGTTTGTTTGTTTTAAAATAGATGATGTTTATGGAACTTCTTTGAGAATAATGTCACAGTGAACGCCACATATGGTGTTTCCGCTCGGGTGCTGAAGGGTTTTGCTCAGCAAGAACAAAAATGAAAAGGAACTCCCTTCTGTACAAGTGTTTGAGTTTTCCGTCAGTGAATTTTATCGTTGCTCTGCCTTCTGGAAGTTCAGTTTGACAGAGATTAACAGTGTGTGATGAAAGCTTGTTGCCAAAGGAGATTGAGCAACTCCTGCCAAGTAAGAGCATTAAACATCATTTGCTACTCATAAATAAATTTCTGTTTAGTAAGTTTCTTGACAACTTATCATAGCAAGCACACACTTTGCACCTAATCTTATTTAAAGGTGACAACACAACATGGCTTGTTTAGCCAGATGGTAAATGGAAATTTTGCTACTATGTTTTTAATGTTCCAAAACAAACCACAAATAGAAAAATAAAAGCGAGAGAAATCTGTTTTCAACTTAGCACCAGTTGTCCTGGGTAATAAATGTTATGTTAAAGTTTTTCACCTATTAACTAAAAAAAAAAAAAAAATGGCAAATGGGATCTCATTTTTCATTTGAATTTTGCATATGTCACTTTTTGGAAAATAATAAACAGGTACACACAACTCTGTACCACTAAAAATGGTCAAATTATGTATATATCATCAATGGATAGGGCATAAATAACTTTATTTTTTGTCTCGGGGTGGATAATGACGAGGCTTTCAAATAATTTGATCTCTCTCTTTCACATCATCTCTCTAGCCGGCTTTCAATTTTTTGTTCTCACCATTCTTCACATACAAGACTCATCTTGTGAATCAGAGGAAAAGTGTCTACCAGTCTATCAACATGTGCTAATAGATTGTGAAAATATGGAAAATAGTGAAGACAGAAAGCTGGGTTACTGAGATACGTCATCCAGTCTGTAAAGAATAAATGTGATCAGATTAGATGATCTATGATATATTTCCTTTACCCCACAGACAATAAAATTATTAAACAGTTCTCATAAAAGTAAAAATTCTCACATTGTTCTGAAACTGTAAGACTCTCTTTCTTTCTTCCGTGAAGCAAAATTTCTGATCCTGTTTCATTAAAGTAATTGCTTCAGCTCATGTTTTCAAAAAGGTTTTTTTTTTTTTTTTTTCCATGTAACTAAAAGCTCAAAAAACAGTGAATCACGATGGCACACTGGTCAAAGACATTCATTTGCATTTGTAAGGCTGTAGCAGCTATGGTTTCAAAGCTATCAAAACTCACTGATTTGCAATGACTGCTGGATAAATTTCCCTCTCCATTTACTGTGAAGTGATGTATTGATGTTCCCTTATTCCCAATGTTGTTCACAGTGGCACACAGCACATGTATGTTCCCTTCAGATTGGAATCTCACTTAAGATAACAGAAAACCCTGTTAAGTCCACTTTGCAGTCACTTTGCGGTCAAATGGAATACACCTATAATCAACCATAACCCTTCCTTCTGCAAAGTTGTATGTCTAAATGGTTCATTGTTGGTCTGTTCTTAGCACTAAGATATTGTACCAATCACTTTAAGGATGTTTTTGCCATCGTTTTTGTATCTGAGAAGATTTCATCCACACTCGCTTTCATTTTACAAGAAAGAGCACCAAGGAAAATAAATGTTCTGTGAAGAAAAAAGGGGGCAAAGGGTTTTGAAACAAAATGAGAATGATTAAAATGACTGAATTGTATTTATTTTTTCACCATTTTACTAATGACCATCAATGGAGTTCAAACCCTGCTCTGGCAACCTCAGTGGTGCTTTTATAGTGTCCACATGCAGAGGTACTGTGACTAACACTCATAAACAGTGACTAATTAATTAGGTTGGTGTAATTTCTGTACTGCTATGGCATAATTACATAAGCTGGGGAGGGGGAGGGGTGTTCAGAACCCTCTGAAGGTTAAATACAGGACTGTGGAGGAAGTTCATATCTCAGCGGGCCAATGAAGTTCCGTGGGGCACGAGAGCACCCGTCCCGACAGCAAGAACGACCCGATCAGCAGGACATCTGAGACACGCTAGATGCCACTGGGAACCAGAGAAGCACAGCAGTCATTCTAAGCCAATCAGCGGCAGAGATAAGAGAGGAATTAACAGTCAATTTGCGAGAAAATTAATCCACTTTTCCAGTGAATGACACCCCGTGCCGTCACATTGTGCGAGTTAGAGGTCATTCCTATCTCAGATCCCCAGGCATGGATGGGTCAGGAAGGGAGAAAACGATTTCGGCTTTCTGCCTCTGAACCAGATCACACTGAGGTCTTTAGAAATTACTTCCTTTTATGCATGCGCCGAAGTTCGCAACCGAACGCCGCGTGTTCTCTCCACATGCTCATTTTCAGGGCTTTTGTGTCGCATGGCAAGCTCACATTCGAAATGGCCTCCTGACGTAGAGGCGGCCAGCCTGGGTTCACCTTTATTTAAAAGCCACAGCTGAGGCCTGAACAACCTCAACAATGAGACCCAATGGTAATTGGTGGCTCACTGTTTGATTCTGATAATAATAATAATAATAATAATAATACATGAATTGTTGTTGTTGTTATTATTATTTAAATAAAATTTAAACCAATAAATAAAAATATTACTATTGCAGTAATACTATTGTATACTGTAAAAAAACAAAACAAGTAATAATAATAAAATAATCATAATTAATAATTCATTTTTATTGTTCATTTTTCATTATTATTTAAATAATAAAAAATATAGACAAAAAAAAAATAGTTGTTTCAACTTAAAATAATTTTTTACCCCGCTGCCTTAAAATTTTTAGTTTAGTCAACTAAAATATTCAAGTTGTCCCTTAAATTAACATTGAGTAACTTAAAATTTCAAGTTGACTAAACTAAAAATTTTAAGTCAGTGGGGTAACAAATTATTTTAAGTTGAAACAACTTTTTGAAACATTTTTTTTTTACAGTGAGTGTACATTATTATTACATATATTACATATTATTACATGTACATATTAATATTACCAAAATACAATTACTGTATTTACTACTACTATTACTAAAAAAAAAAAAAATACAATTTATACAGTTACAACATTTATGGATCTCTTAATTGCTTTGCTTTCAAATGTTTATTTTGGCAAGACCTTAGAGCTTCTTTTTTTGTTGGCAACAGATTTTTTTCAGCGATCACTCTGAGATTTCACACAGTTCACGTAGGTCATACTTCAGGTCGGAAAATACGGACATCCGTATAAATACAGAAAAATCCCATCCCTGCTCATAATGTCTGGAACTGTGGCTGTTTTTGGAGTAGAGTGACAACAAATGTTTAGAAAAACACCAACAAGTGTTTCAGCAACGTGACATGTCATACAAAACAAACTGACAAATTGCTGAAGCACCGGTGACAATTTATCTGACCAAGAAATGTTACAATTGTGTGAGAACAAATTGTTTATTTTGTTCTTGCCTGGAGTAAAACACATTTTGTCCCTTTTTTATCCAGTTTTTCCTGATGAAAACTTTGGACTAAAAAAAAGGAGAACTTGAGTCCCATCAAAATCACATCAACATGATAAAAATGGTCAAAAAATCTTTCCTTTAAGAATTTCTTTCAAGATGGGAAAAGATGAAAAGTATAAATGGCATTCTGACTGCATTGGTACACAGAGATCAACTCAGATCTGTTTGAGAGCTGTGAAGTAGGGCATTTCATGATGCTACTTGCAAGTCATCTTTAAAAACCAAAAGGAAATCAAAATCAAACCACAACTGTCACAATTATGATTTCAAATGCCATTTCATGCAGCTCTCTAGTTCATAAAATGAGTTTTTTTAAATGTAAGTCTTCTGCCAATGTGTTTTCCCAGTTTGACCCTTTAAATGGGTTTGCAGCATGTTTTCTCTTTTCATTTGAACTTTTCTGTATTTAGAATTTGATGAATTGTGTAATTAAAGAACTGCCATTGTAATTCAATGGAGCGCATATAGAGGGTATAATTAAAACAAGCTGCCTCGGGCATCACAAATTCATCTCACCTGCAGAAAAAAAAAAATGACAGAATGAAGCTTATGAGCCCATCACAGCTGCTCCGTTCACGACAGAGCACGATCAATATTTGAGAAGAGCACGGCAGAGACATCTGAAAGTGATATTCCCAAAACCCTCTCCATATTAAACGAACAACAAAACAGCCACAACATCCTTATAATCGTGGAGGAAGACTATTACAGTAGCAGCTGTTTGGATCGATGGACTGGCAATGTGTTTATAATGGATGAGCGAGTCAGGAGCCTTTTGACAGATAAGCCCGGCAGGTACCGATGGTTTAATTTAACATGGAGAAATGGTGGTATCAAATAGATTTTGTTGCATGGCATGATGGGATTTCTGCTCTTTTGACCCCCTCAGTGATATTTCCAGGGCTCTTTGCGCTGACTAGAGGTGTTTGAAGAAGGTAAATACCAGGGACTGACCTCTCGCCCCACAATCTCTTAACGAGGAATGGTTTCTGTAATGCTGCAGATAATATAATGATTTTTCGCACATAGATCAAAGGAGGTGATACTTGAAGTGTGCAGACACCATTGGAGGATGGGTACTAGTGTCTGTCTCTGTCTGACACATTCACTAATGCATTACCTATATAGTGGATGGCACAATGATTGGGATATGAGTAACATCCAGTTTCCCCCCTTAGCTAAGAAATTATAAGTAGATTGATAGCTAGCTAGCTGCAGACAGACAGACAGACAGACAGACAGGCAGATAGATAGATAGATAGATAGATAGATAGATAGATAGATAGATAGATAGATAGATAGATATTTGGATGAAGATAGATAGATAGATAGATAGATAGATAGATAGATAGATAGATAGATAGATAGATAGATAGATAGATAGATAGATAGATAGATAGATAGATGCAAAGGAGGTGCATTTTTGCTGTTATGCCCCTAATACATAAATAAATAAATAAATAAATAAATAAATAAATGAGTGAATGAATGAATGAATGAAGGAAGGAAGGAAGGAAGGAATGGACAGATGGATGGATGGATGGGAGGTGCATTTTTTTTCCATTGGTAGGCCTAAATGAAACATTGTTATTATATCATTACTGAAGACAGGAATAAAATAACATAAAAAAGTAAAGTAAAGTAAAATTGAATGAATAAATGAATGAATGAATGAAAGGGTGGATGAATGAATGAATGAATGAAGGATGAATGAATGAATGAATGAATGAATGAATGAATGAATGAATGTGATGTGCATTTTTTTTTCTATTGGTAGGCCAAAATGGGACATTGTTGTCATATGATTATGTAAGACAAGGAGGTAAATAAACAAAAATAATTAAATAAAATCAACACATGAATGAATGAATGAATGAATGAATAATATTTAAAAGCAACTATGGAAGGCAAGATTATCAGTTAATTTAAAAATAAATGAAAAGTATACATTGGCGGTACATTATAAATCAGAGTGTATTACTGCTATAAAAGAGTTCACTATGGGGAATTAAACTGGTCTAGAATTCAGACAACACTACAAAATGTCTCAGTTCACAGTCATGCAGTAAATCTGTTTGCAGTCGGCAGTCTCACACCACCATGACTTCTTGTGAACCTATAACTTGACTCTGAAATCCTGTTAAAATTAGAAAACAAGACCTCTACCATTTTTGGCCCTCCGGAAAATATCCAATATCAAAGTTACACTCCTTCGCCCACAGAATGTCCTTTAACACTGCACAAAAGTTTTCTTTCAAATGCAGCCTTTCTGGCTGCACAAGCAATCTTTCTTTTTGAATCGTAGCATTTTATTGCACCAGGCCTTTACTGAGAGACCTGTGAGTCTCACACTGGAGTTTTGCATTGATGAATGCTATGAGTAAATCACGTAAATACAGTTTTATATGTGATGCATATAGCCTCACACCTGGTTGAACAAACTGAAGAAATCGCATAAGTTTAGATATGTGTGAGTCAGGTTCCTGCTTTATACCCAACAGCAACCTCAGATCCCCCCCTCAGCAGTGCTTAATGAGTGGCGCTAAGGTGATCGTCTGCAGAAGACATGTCACACTTCTTCTCCTCACCTGTCACAACTCAAAGCAGGGCTAGGTGTGTGAATACATCTTCGTGAGAGAGGAAGTGTTTGTGAGAGTATGAACATGCTTGAGCAGGTATGAAACTCATTTGTGATTTTTCACCTCAAATGAAATATTGACTGGAATAGTGTGCAGGTTTGAGGGATACTGCGTGTTTATGTGAAGAAAACAGACATCTAAACTATAAACTTGGATTATTCACTCACCCTCATGTTGTGTCAGACCTGTATGATTATATTTCCTCTGTGGAACATAAAAGGAGTTTTGAAAAATATCTTAGACGCGCTTTTTAAAATGAAAGTAAATGAGGACAGAGCTGCTACAAAAGAATCATAAAAGTAGTTCACATGACTTTTCTGATTATACTCCAAGTCCTCTAAAGTTATATAATATATTTGTGTGACAAGCAGGCCAAAATTTAAGTCGTTAATGACTGAAAATCAGTTCTAACTCTTCTTGGTGAGTTCATGAGGCAAGCAACTGTGTCTGATTTAAGAATGAATCGTTCTTTTGAGTGTGATCCGTTCTAATGAAGCAGTTGAATCAGTCCAAATGATCCATTCACGAATCAGACTGATCCAGTTCTTGAGTTCAATTCACTCAAAGATCTGAGAAAGTGTGTGCAAGAGTATCACCATGTATGCTTGAACAGGTATGAAACTTGTTTGTGATATTTCACCTCAAATTAAATATTGACAGGTGTAGTGTGCAGGTTTGTTGGATTAATGTGAAGAAAATATCTGGCTACAATTTAAACTTATTATTTACTGACCCTCATGTCGTTTCAAGGCTGTAGATACTCTTTTAAAAATGAAAGTAAATGAGGACCAGAGCAGCTCCAAAATTATAAAAAAGAATCATAAAAGTGGTTCATATGACTTGTTTATCTGTCTGCAGTAATATGATATTTTTTGCATGACAAACAGGCCAAAATTTAAGCAATTAATGTGTTCTAACTCCTTGGTGAGTTCATAAGACAAGTATAAGTGTCTGATTCATTAATGAATCATTTTTTGATCTTTTTAATGAATCAGTTGATTTAGTTCACAAATCTGGCTAGAATGATCCATTCTCAAACTAGCTGATCTTGTCACTGGAAATGAAGATTATCAGCAAAGGACAATTAATTTTGGTTTGTTTGTCAGAATCATAAGACTTTATATAATTCACAAGGCTTGAAAGCGCCAATCCTCCTCGCTGTAACTTCATAGAGAAAAAGTCATACAGGTTCTTAATTTTATGAGGGTGAGAAAATGATGACAGAATTTCAAAAGAATGTAAAATCCCAAGCTCGTCCCAAGTTTTCTTCCCTCCAAATTTCTGTTCAGTTTCACAACATCAGAACTCTCCAGAGGTTGAAAAGTTTCAAAGGCAACTGGCAATAAAGCACAGAAAAACATATATACATTGTGCACCCAAAAATGACATCGTACATCTTTCTTATTCAAATCAGTTTGACTTTCATTTTCATGCCCACAAAGAACATTCTCTGTTTTCCATGACTTCACAAACATTCATCGCCACGCAGTCATGAGTCCTGCATGCCATGCCTGGCACTCATAAATCACTTCAATTCAACCTCTGGGGAAATTGCCCCAGAGATGGTGAGTCGTTTCCTGTGTTGGCATGGCAGAGGAGAGTGAGAGCTGAATCACGGGGTGAGATTTGATTTGTCAGCGCTGGACTGGAATAGGGAGGGGCCGCGAGACCCTCGGAGGAGTTGCAATTTAGATTGGCCACAGCAGATGGACGGTCAGCAATCAGACAGCTGCTGTAATCAATTCAGCCTGGAGTCAGACATGAATCAGAGGTCTAGCTGTGCCCGTTTGCGTCCAGTCTGAATTTGTGTATAACACGCACTCATTCACGCTATGCTTAAAGTGGGCTGCTGTTTGAAGCTCGGGCGGACACTGGCGCAATTGAGCGGTATGTCTCAAAGTCATCTTTCTTGTGAATTACCGAATATTACAGTCAAACTGAATAGTCGTATGCTTTATTTTGACTCTGCTCTTTTTGGTTTTACTGTGTGCATGATATGAATTGCACAGGATATGTCACAAGATATAATTTCCATGGTCTATCTCTTTAAACATATGAATGAACTTGGGATTTTCCATTCTTTTGAAGCTTTAGGGGTTAATTCATCCCAAAATGAAAATTCTGTCATTATTTACTTGCCCTTATGTTGCTCCAAGCTCATGTGACTTTCTTTCTTCTGCTTGTTTGTTGTTTTTCTTCAAATGAATTGGTGCCACATGTGCAAATGCAAAGAGCAAACACAAACGATATGCAGGGTCCAAAACGAAGAGTGAATTGAGAAAATTCTCCAGCCATGAAAAGGCCTTTTGCATTATTTTATTATATAGACAGAGTTTTGCCATGTGTATCCTCTTGATGAAATGCAACTTTCCACAAAAGCATTGAGGCCCACTGTGAGTGTGTTACTTATAATTACATTTTGGAGGTTTAAAAGCAACAATTTACTTTCCAAAAACTTTCACTTGCTTTCAGTTATCTAAAAGAATAGTTACTCTTTGGTATAGCAAGCGTCCAAACTGAATGCTTCTGTATCGGTATTAGTTTGTTGGTATTAATTGTTGATTAAAACAAAATTAAAACTAATCAAAAATAGTTTTTATTAATTGCAACAAAACTTTTTAAAATAAAATGCATGCTAAAATTACTAAAACAAAACTAAATTCAAGCCAAAACTATTTTTTAAAAAAAATAATAACAATGACAAACACATAACAAAATTATTACAATATAAAAATTAAAATGAAAACAAAATATAAAAATAAAAGCTAATTAAAAATGTTAATAAATGCTATAATTGTATATAAATAATATTAAAATAACACTGATACTTTCACCAAAAGTGAAAACTACTAAACAAAACTCTTGGAATAACCTGATGATACCTGGCAGGGTTTGAGCCTAGAAGATTTTAGTTACCAGATCAGATGTTTTACTCTAGAATTTTTTTAATTTATTTTTTTATTGTATTACAGTATCCAATTCTATTAGATATTCAAACAAGGAACAAGAAAAAATGGCATGCCTACCATAGGATGGACAAAGAAGGATCAGGGAAGGTAAAACTTTAAGAATCTGTCATTGAAAACCCATCAATCATCCACAAATCTAAATATTCAAAGGACCTGTTGCCCTCAATGTCTTTGGTGGTTACAGTTCTAGTTTACAGAAATTCCTTCTGAACTCTGTGTCTAACTTGTTTTCTTGGCCACCACAGTGTCCAAGAAATCCTGTTTCAGAAAGTCCCTTTTATCATTCTGTCTGTGATCTTGCCAGCGTCCAACTGCCATCTTAACATCTCCTCCCCAGACAGTCTGAGATTTCATTTTTATTAAAACTGATAAATGTCGAGAGAAAGAAAGAGAGAGAGAGAGAGAGAGAGAGAGAGAGAGAGAGGGAGAGAGAATCAGGGTCAGTGCTGATTCTGTCCAACTTTGGACTGACTCTTAGTGCAGAAAACTGTAAATCTGGGGCAGAGCTGCTGCTTGAGGGTGAAAAATTAAACATGCATACAAAACCCAGACAAAGCCATTACTGTGGTAAATTGATCTGGATACTCTTGTGGAATTGCCTGCTGGGGCAAAAAGCACTCAGGTGATTGGCTTCTGGGCTGGCTGTGACTCAGAAGTGAGTATTCAATCCATTGATGGAGGTTTCATCAATTCTGGAACTGTGACACTTTGCAAAGTCAATCGGTTTGAATTTAATCACTCAGTGACTGGATTATTCTTGCTGTAGATGATATCTGCGCTCTCTGGATTTACAGATTTTGCTTAAACATACCTGTTTGTGTGTCTGAAGGAGGAAGTACGTTTCCAATAAGACCATTTTCCTTTAATTACAGCTGCTGAATAACATTACTGAAGTCCACACTCACAAACCTGTTGAATGAGAGAAATGTTAATTAAAATGTTCATTCAAAGCAAGTTTCAGGTAACACAGCACTCATTTTGGCGACACCCCACAGCTTTTTTCAATAAAAAGGATAAAAACACTGCTCTTGAATGGTAAAAGACTGAAATCTCCACAACTTCTTGTCAACATTATGTCTTAATGATTATGCTAAAAGCTGTGTAGAGATGAATATCTGACTGCTAGAATGTTCAATTGACATGGGGATTATTTGATGAGAATTCTAATAATATAGCATTTATTAACATTATAATTGATGTTTTGACCAATTTAACATCCTAGGTAAATAAAAGTGTCTGTGGTGGTTACAGCTTTTAACAGATGTGAAGTCATCATTTTCTTTTTTAAAGGAACAATTATCATAAAAATATCTAAAAGGCAGTTTTAACTCAAAGACTGAAGCTCCATCCCAACACGTGCAATATTCTTCCATTAATTTTTCTAAGAGTGGTCCATCTCCATCCTATATTGTCCCTGAATAAACATGCCAGTGAAAAGGAATAACAGAGTGAAGTCTACCAAAGGCATTTCAAATATGAATAAAGGAAGAGTGGAATGAATGCAAGTGTAGGATGTAGAGAAAACAGGAAACTGAGAAGTAAGAGAGAGCGGAAGGCTTGAGTGAACTCCAATTGAAGAATGATGTGTTGAGGGACAATATTTTATTGATCATATTCTGTGCATGCCCATACAACAACCGTCACTCCAGCTACGTGTCTGCGGATGGGGAATAATGACTCATGAAGAGAGAATAGATGTGTGAGAGGAAAGGAGAAAAAAAAAAAAAAAACAAGGTAAATGACAAGATGTGCCACAGTCCCTCTCTTTCCCTCTGGCCCACCCCAGGGCTAATGATAGTGTAGACTGGAGAGACGCTGATTCACAAGAGGTTCTATTAACACCTCTGCCTGAAGCTGAGCGAAATGCATACAGCAAGACTTTTCCAGTGCTCAGGGGGAAAAAAAAAATACTACAGTGGGACGCTCCCTGTAGAGACACAACAAGTCTGTGCTTAAAAAGCAAATACAGATAGATTTGCATGAATACAATTTACATCTTAAAAGCTCTAGAGACACGTCAGAGTCTTCTTTAAATCCCTGTGTGATAGTGTGCAGATGAAAACTATACACAAGTGTGACTTGGGACTTGGTTATAAATCTGTTTACTTGAAAGTATTAATGGAACAAGATAGTTGCAGGCATGACATTTCAATTTGTGTTCCTGTAGCTCAACTGGTAGAGTACTACAGTAGCAGTGTCCTGGCAATGTATTTGATTCCCAAGGAACAAACGAACTGAACATGTCTTGAATACTTTGGATAAAAGTGTTTGGTAAATGCATACTGTGTCCTGACCAAGATTCCCAGCTATCTTTTGTTTTGTTTTAGCTTGCTTCCTAATCTAGGTGTCTAAGAAACCTGTTATAACTATTTCTGGCTCTTTGACTACCGTAATTGCTTTTGTAGGTTGCTTTGAATAAATGCATGAAGGTAAATGTTTGAACATTGCAAACATGAAAAAGGTGAGTTTTGTGACACAATCATAAAATACAGCCAATCAAACTTCTCGTACTCACACATTGTAGAGCTAAATACGAACAAATTTGGTTTTAAAACATTAAAAATAAATGAAGGGAATAGTGGCCCGTGAGACTCCTTGCATTCGACCATAGATCTTAGATTTTCTTCTTAGTACACTTTCACCACTTGCTAAAATCACACACACACACACACACACACACACACACACACACACAAAAACAACCTGAAACATGCCATGCTGTGGCTACACAGTGCATATTTAACCGTTGTTCCAAGCTTGTGCAGTCTCATGGAGGTGGTTAATATTGCCTCTAGGAAAAACCTCTCAAGGGCAGTACTGAGATCCACAGGGGTTAGTCTCACCTCTGGTTTTCAGAGTCGTGCCAGGACCCTCTCGTTCACTGGTGCCAATTACCAATGCCAGTCTCACGCTTGCCTGAGGGCGACCTTCTCACACCGTGCTGAGCTTTGCCTCCTGTTCCTCTTGTGGCTGTGAACCCAAACACAAGACGTCGTGGGAGTGAGAAAGCTTGTTAGGCTTTGCTTTTGATGTTCCATAACTCTGATATTGCAGAATATAACAGAGGAACAAAACAGTGACATGCCGTCAGATGCCGTAACATCAACATGACAGACGACTGTTGTCATGGCTTCCAGAATAGGACACAGAACATGAGAAAAATCGAACTCTTTTGATTGCAAGTCTGTCAAGATGACATCCTCGGAAAGTTCACCAGTAATGGATATATTGGATAAATAAGGTAAGAAAAAGACAACAAAGATGTAACTTGAGAAAGGTTGGGAATTGTAAAGAAAGATTCCAGTTCCTCAATAGTTCCCTTAACAATTCTCTTAGTACTTGTAAAATTATAATTTATAAATATTTGGGAAAAAATAAATACAATTTCAGTTTCCCACTATATTGCCACTATATCACTCAACCAGTCAAACATACACAAGTCTGTTATGCTCATCAAAGCTGCATTTATTTCATAAAATATGGTAAAAGTATTATTGTAAAAAGAAATATTGCAAAATATTACATACACAGTAATATTGTAAAATATTATTGCAATTTAAAATAACTGTTTTGTATTATAATTTATTGTAAAATGTAATTTCGTCTTGCGTTGGCAAAGCTGAATTTTCAGCAGTTTAAATGTCTTAAATGTCAAAAACAGTTAAGCTGCTTAATATGTTGTTTCAAACTTTAAAAAAAAATAAATAAATAACATTATGCTTCTTTCTTGTCAGTTTTGATCAGTGTAATGCATTCTCATGTAATAAAAGTTTAATTTTTCAAAAATATATTTTTTTTTATATTTAATTACATGTTAATGTAATTAATTACTGGACATGGAGTTTGTTTTTGATTAATAAAAAAAACTCTCATAAGAGTCATTAAATGTAACTGCATGTGCTGTATGTTTTTGATTCTTTAAATAGAACCATCAAAATGGCTCATCAGAGTCATTTGTTCAGGAACTAAGGTAGGATAAAATAGCCATATAGGATTCAACAAGCAAAGTAAATTTGCCTGAAAATGACTTACAAATACAGCAAAGAGAAGCACAGACTCTTGCACCAATTGATACAAATGATATGTTATTTTAGATCAATGCAGTCATGCACCTATCCAAATCCCAGTCCCTAAGCACTATATTTGTGCATATTGGATTTCTGAAAATGATTTGATCAATCATGCCCACTGTCTATTGCGTGTTCAAGCATACCACGCTCATAGTGGACTAAACTACATCCAAGCCCAGTTATCCGGTCATTTCTAATGGGTAGCAGGTTACACATTGAAGCACCACAAATTACTTGCCATCACCGAGCTGAAAAGCCATCAACCATACTGAATAATCCCGCCTCCCCCCAGTGTCCCCCATCCCGCTGCAGATATTGATCTCTGGCTGGGGCCCAAAGCAGGGCAGATTTACTGTCAGATTTCCAGCTTCATCTCTGCGAACACGCTGAGTTTTAAATTTGAATTGTGTGCCTGAGGTTATTTCCCACCTGGACAAGCATGTAGTCATTCTGGTTGCCCTTGATGCAATGGCACACTGTTTATTTCATCTGAACGTTCTGGCCAAATTACAGCATGGCTCCCCAAACGCTTTAAATTTCGCTGATCCCTGAGTCGGGAGTTAACATTAGAGTGGCTGTTGGAGGCTTTTATGAGCATGTACTGACAATAGACCAACTGGGTTGTCTGTTTGCACCCTAATGGGTTTGCTTTAAGTCATCCCTAACCTTTGCAAGTAGGCCAGCTTATAAATTCCCATAGGGAACACATTTCCAGTAAGGTTTGAGTTATAATGACATTCAGGCTATTTAAAAGTTACAGCTTGTGAAAAGTTACATGCATTGTTGTTAGTTTCTATTAATGCAGTCTTTGCCAATATGTCTATCAAGTAAATATACCGCACAGAGTTGTTCTGGCAGAATTCCCCATTTGCCAAGTGAAAATTAACAGCTTCTATTCATTGTAAATTCAATCTGTAATCTGTTGAGACTGTAGAAACTATTGACACCAACATAAATATTGATACAAACATCACTCATGCCACAGTACTTACAGTTTTCAGTGTACTTTAGCAATAAAGCACTAGTAAATTCCAGCAGTCGTATTTACAGTTGCTTCAGGACTGTAAGGAGCTTCTGGGTTTCCTTGTGGCACTCTACAGTTCGTTTCATGTTTAAAACACCAGCAGGCCTGGCCTGCATCCATCTCAATGTGGTGTCAGTGTTCATTAAACTGGGACCAGCAGAGCAAGACACCTGGACTGATTCATACTGAGGGTGTCTGTGTGTTGAATGTGCACATCATGTGTATGTCTATCTATGAATGTGTGTTAGATCGTATGTATGTGGGCCGTGTATCAGTGAATTTGCTACCAGAATGGACTGGTGACCAACCAGAACCCCAGTGTTTGCATGACAGCTTCATAGATTACACCCAGACAGGCGGTACATGTTACCGGAGCAGATGGGTTGGGAACTGAGGATTAGTTTTATTCTGAACTGTCTCCAGTTCAGTTACCAGAACCGAACTATTTTTATGACTCTCTGTTCCAGTAATGGTTCTCGTACATGCACCACTCCACTAATGCAGAGGGAACAACCTACTAACTATGGTCTAATAGAATAGTCTCTTCCCTTCCATCATGTAAGGAAATCTGCGACAGTGCATGGAGTTTATTTTTTTTGGTTAATTTAAGTGCATCAGCTGGTTATTTGAAGTGCACTTTCTTCTTTTTGAAATTCTCATACTATTTATACTACAAAATGGAACAGAACTGGGATGCACCTAGAGTTATTTACTAGGCTCTACTGAGCCTCCACTGGAGCCTCAATATAGCTGGAAAAAAAAAAATCTCAAAAGATGGTTCTTTTTGATGTATCAACAACATTCACATGATCAGTTAAGTTTCTAAACAGGTTACTTTAAGGAACCAATGTGAACATGCAGTGTCACCAGTGTACTTTGATTCCTAAATGAATCACTCTTATGAATCAATTTTTTTTAGGGATTCAAAAACACACAGCACAACTAGTGTAGTTAGATCCCTGAATGAATGACTCTTCTGGTTCTTTTTAGTGATTCAAAAACATTCAGTGTGATCAGTTGAATTCAATTCCCAAATGAATGACTCTTATGAGTTTTTTTTTTTTTTTTAAATAGATTCATAATCACACAGTGTGACCAGTGCAGTGTGATTTCTGAATGAATGACTCTTTGGAGGTGGTTGGATTTATAAAAATACTCATGGATAACTCTGAGCGGTTGCTGAATTAATCTGACTCAATATATCATTTCCAATGTACATACTTAAGTTACACGAGAAATAAATCAATGTAATTCCTGACTGGTTGTTCATCTGACATATTAAACGTACATATGTTGATGTATTCCAGTGATATTTTATAAAAACGTGAAAAACTAAAAATCTTTTTTTTAATCTTTTTTTTTTGTCTAAAAATTTTCATTTCTTATTATTTAATATCAAGTTATGACCATTCATTGGATATTATGCAGTCTTCCATAATAAAATTTCAGCATAATTAAAAGAAAAAAAAAGTACTACATTTACTCTGGTTTGTTATGTCTGATAAAGTCTGAAATTACCTCATAGCAACAGACCTGGGAGTGCAATAAATATAAAAGTGTTGGTTATTTACAAACATTATAAACAAATTTTTGATGATAAATTTAATTTAGTTAAGCAACTAAATTTATTAAATTCCTTATGATCCCTACCTCTACTGCAGGTTATTTTCCTTACATGTGATTCAGAACATAAGCAGGTGGCACACAGTCTTAGTTTCTAAGTAGACACCTAATAAGTGACAACGCAGCTGGGCCTCCTACATTAATTAGGGTTTAGAGGCCCATACGTGACAGGTCAAGAGGAAAAGATTATCCTCGGTGTACAAAAATAGAGACAAAAAGTACACGGGTGTTTTAACAAGTGGTTTAACAACAACTTAAGAGGGCTGAGGGAGTCATACCGGGCCTGTTTAAGAGCCAAGAGAAACTGCTCTATCACAACCATTAAGCCACATTCCTGGGCCAAAAAGGTGTCGGAAACTGATAATGGAAGGAGTTCTTCAAATACAAGGAATCCGTGCTGAGAACCAAATTAACAAGGCCTGAGCATGGAGTGGATTAAAACACTGGCAGCTGTAATTGTTTAGCACAATCTTACTTAATAGAAAAAGCCAAAATTAGAGCACTGAATGAATTGATGAGGCAGAACCTGTAAAAAGCAGCACCTCTCGTTGGGGTGTGTGGGCCGGGGTGATTATTGCTCTTGTGTTCCACAGTAAATACAACAATGCCTCATAATTCAGGTGTAACAAAAGGCTCAAAGCGGGGATGCAGAACCCAATTTGCAGCTCTTTATTACAAAATAAGGGTGAAACACAAAGATAACAAAAGAGTCAGCAGCAAAAGTGTTATAAAGAGACTTACCAACACAGCAGTCAAGGTTCCCACTTTCTATGACTTTCTCAGCTGTCCAAGACCACCGGAAGGAAGTTTAAAAATCATTCTATGAAGAGAAATCATTTTCACAGAGAAAAAACATTTTTATAGCCATCTAAAATATTTCAACAGCTAGAAGGAGCACCTTATAGCTGGTAAAATATTTAAGAGCTAAGCCTAGTTATAAAAAACAACAAAATCTCTAAAGACTCTATATATCGCTCAAAGATTTAATCAATTTCCAGGCCTGAAAATCACAACATAAAATTGAAAAAGTCCAGGTTTCCATTCAGATGACACATTCATGAGAAAGTTTAAGGAAATGCTCAATCTTTAGGTCGCTTTCGCTGTAGTTTAAAGTATTTTGTCAAACACTGGTAATGTTCTGATATTTTCATGCGTGTGAATGATGCAGGGAATATTACTCATTTGAGGAATGTAAAGTAGCTTCAGATACAATATCTCACCTTTATTCTTAACTCTAACCTTTTTGGTAAACCATCTAATACTTTCTTTTCTTCACAGGAGACAGAAAATCAACCAGCTTTGTGATTATAACCTAGACTTTGATCTGAAGCAAAAAGGTTTATGAAAATCAGAGAAGCTTCTATACATCAGGTAACATACATCCTCAGTTACCAACTTTGAAGCTCATGGTCTGCCTACTATGCTTGTTGCATACAGATTGTCAGTCGGTGCATTTGTATAAGGATTTTTTTTTCTTCTGCAGGTTACAACGTTATGCCTGTAGGTGTCTTTATGATTGAATCAATTACAGAATGTCAATCATTCACTCAATCGATTTATTTGGAAATGAAACAGTACTGCATGTTGCTTGAGGACGTGCAGCCGTGTTGATTCTGCTTTGATGTTATATGCTCAACTATTATAAAGCATCTTTTCGTACCATATGATGTAGTCATATGTATTTTTCTAAGGAACTGATCTTCTCTTTTCAAGTCTTACTGCCTTCTCTATTTTTAATTGGAATTCCATGGAATACTCAACAGAACTTTGAAACTTTTCATCCACGAGTACTTTTTTTTCTCAGAACATTATGTCTTTGGAGTCCAAGTTCGAGCTGTGGACAGCCTGCTAGTTACATGCTTTACAAAAACAGCTAAAGCCGTTTGCTAGAGCCTATGAACAGCAGGTTCTGAGCCATTCTTTTTTTCATAATTACACTAAGATTACCTTTCAAAACAACTATGGAAACTCATTAAATTTTTCATCTAAGCCCTGAATAAGTGGCAAAAAGAGGTCTTGCCCCTGAATGTACTGTATCACTATGATTTAGAAAAAAAAGACGCTGTTCGATTAGGAAAACAATGTAAAGCACAGTAATGAGACTAGGTGGACTTGTATGCACTGGATTCTGTGAAACTAAAAAGACTCCAGTTTTGTTTCAACTTAAAATCTGACTGCTTTAATCACCTTGGTATATTACTGCTCATTATCAAAGGTCATATGCTGCTCTTTTGTTCTAGCATCCCACAGCAAAGAATGTTGTGTTTCTTCTATGTATATTAAAGAAATCACACACAATAAGCTGTGCATTACAAACTTCCTTAACAGTGAGAATATCACTGAAACACATGGCCTCTTATTGCTTTTTTAAAAATAATTTGGTAATAGCAATATGATAAAAGAAACAAATTAACAGTTAACCTCAAATTTTTCAAAACAACAACAACAATAAAAAAACACCTACATAAATAAAAAGGGGGCCAAACTGAGTCAATGATTTTCATCAAAGCATCATGCTTTTTGAAAGAAATTATTTTTATTCAGCAAGGAAGCATTAAATTGATCAAAAGTGACAGTAAATACTTTTATAATGCTACAAAAGATTTTGATTTCAAATAATTACTGTTCTCCTGAAAGAGTCATATCAAAGAATTCTATAAATAAATAAACAAGCAGCATTTGTGTTCAATAATGATAATAATAAAAACAGTTTTCTGAGTACCAATTTGGCATATTAGAATGATTTCTGAATGATCATGTGACACTGAAGACTGGAGTAATGGCTGCTGAAAATGCTGCTTTAACAGGTCTAATTAAGAGAATATTACAGAATCAAACAACTGAACAATAGTCCAAAAATCATACACTGTTGGGTCAATTTGGCCTCCTTTATGCATAGGGTTACATTTCTGAAAATTAAAAATTTGAATGGACAATTCTTCCTATTAGCTAACTGTCCGGTCATACAGTATACGTGTCACAAAGTTCTCATATCACTTGTGAAACATGCTTCAATCTCTGTGTACGGTCATCATTTTGAGTAAAACACACTCAGTGACAATT
>JAFVLL020036962.1:0-15000 GCA_021397915.2 Tor tambroides | reverse complement strand
GGCTCCAACCGCAGAGTCGAGCCTGAGAAATGAGCTGGCATTCTCAATGAGACAGCAGCAGACTGATCGAATCACTCCCAAGGCCTCTGAAGAAATTTCCAGCGCTCTTTTAGGCTAAATCATCCTCTAAGGCAAAGAGCACAGATTCTTGCGCAGGGGAAAAAAAGTTGGGCTGGTTTTTGGGGGAGTTCTGGTAATGAGTTGTTGTAGCAGAAAGTTTGGTTTAGAGTTGTTCCCTTCACTTAGCTAGTTTTCAAACTCTTGAACTTAACAATGTTGTGCAAAGTTCAGAATTGAAGAATTGACCCTTCACAAAAACCCACCCTCCTTAGTTACTGTTGCAATGCCTAATGAGCTGCTATCCATCCATCCATCCATCTATCTATCTATCCATCCATCCAGTCTATAAACCTTCAAACTTTAAAGACTTTAAAACTGTTCGCAAAACTTAAATAAAACAAAATTCAAATAAGGCTTTGTCAAGCAAATAATGTATGCTTTTCTAATAATAAAAAAAATGCAGTTATATGATATTTATTTTTCTTCTTTCTTAAATGAAAATCCATATTGCAAATCCACATCCAATATACTACCTTAATTCAAATTCAGAAACTGAATTTAAAATACATTCTCAATATAGCTGTAAATTGTGCCCTGGACCTTGAAATACCCAAGATCTTCAAATGCATGTCTGCTTACAGTATATCATCACTACTTCAGTAATAATGACTCTGGAAACATATTTTTCTCTGCGGTACCAGACGGTTGTGTGAACATATGGCAGCAGAATCTGCCATTCAGCATTCAGAACTATAAGTGCAAAATATGCTTGTTTGGATCTCAACACATTCCTCTGATCATTTTTCACATTTAATTACAGAAGACGACCCTCAAGAGGGTTTTATGAAATATGACCTAATCTAGAACTACTAGTGCAATGACATTGACATACACGGGCCATATTGGATCAGGTCTTCTCATACAGAGAGAGATTCTTTTTACCAAAGATGAGGCGCTCAGCATCTTTCTATAGCAGTACTGTCCTCCACTCTGCTTACTTTTCTCTTTATAAGTCTTCACTCAACAGATGTACTTGCAACACAAACTCTTCAGCGAGTTCAATAAGGGGCTGATCTGTGTCATAGTGCAGATGTCACAAACCAAGAAAACAAAATGTCCCTCAAGGAAAGTCAACACATTTCTTGGATGGAAGAAAGAGAAAACTACAGAAAAACATGAGATATTTTGAAAAATGAGACTGATTGTGTAAATAAATGCAATTAGTGGCTAGTAGGGCTGGGTTGAATATATGAATTAATAGATTTTTAATTAACAATCAATTTGATGAACTGACATTGAGTGCGTTTACATGGACCCTAGGAATAATGGAAATGGCATGTAAACGGGAGTAAGAGCTTTGCTCTTGACATGTAAACATCAAAATGCGATTAAGTCCTTACTCTGATTAATGGAAATAATCGCATTATTCGTGCGCATGTAAACGTAGTCATTGATTCCTAAATTCCAAATTCAATCTTTGAGTCCATGCTGTTTTCTGTTGATGCCAGAACAAAATGCATACAATAATCACAACAAGCTTTGTGCAGTTACTTTTGATATGAAACAAAGTCTCGGATTTCTAATTCTGTCATTTTTTTAAATGAAACTCAACCAATGAATGTTGTTTCGAAACTCTTTAACTGAAATATTTTGAATGCAGAACACATGCTAAAGTAGTAAGTAATGATCTTGATAAATTAAATAATTAAAAACATTTATTCAATTTAAAGTTTTATTTCAGTGTTTTATGTTGACTTATTCAAAGTTTCTTTTAAATTTTGCAAAATCCTAAAACTTTTTTTTTTTTCTTTTTAGGTTTAAGTTAAAAATGGAATACCTTGTTTTCTATGGACTTGTTACACTGTTTACTACACTTGTAAATGTGTACACTTGTGACTGGATCACCCAAAGCAGATGTTAATGGGATAGTACACTCAAAAAAAAAAAAAAAAGAGAAATGTTATTACTCACCCTCCACTTGTTCCAAACCTGCATGAATTTCTTTCTTCTGTTGACATTTTTATTTATTATTTATTATTATTATTATTATTATTTTTTTTTTTTGAAGAATGTGGGTAACCAAAAAGTTGAAGGTAGACACTGCCATCCATAGTATTTTTTTCAAAGTCAATGGCTACCATCAACTGTTCAATTACCAACATTCTTCAAAATATCTTCTTTTGTGCTCAACAGAAGAAAGAAACTCACACCGGTTTGGAACAACTTGGAAGAGAGTAAATGATAACACATTTTCATTTTTGGGTGAACTACCCCTTTAAGGCCCTGAGAGCCTTTAACCAAGGCCTCTGCGCTCAGTTAGTGGAACTACACTTGTTTCCACTGATCTATGACCAGTAGAAACTTTAACACACCAAAGACCAGGTCTACCATCACAGGTTGCTGCAGACGCTTCTAAACCTCTGCCGTGAGGGTTTTTAGTGGAGACGGCAGCTTGACTGTGCTGCGTTTGATTAATGGACCTCTCTGTGTCTGTGAGTGACGAATTATCAGAAGCTAGACTCGCTCGTACATCACTGTCACAAGCGCTCACATGGCAACCACATCGTCTCTCTGTCGCCAAGACCATTCACAATCATTCCCGCCATCACTGACTGCCCTCTGCTCGAGGAGCCAGGAAGAAGACAGGGGTGGAGAAGTGAAAACACTGATGAAATGGCAGAGCGGTGTAGAGTTGAAGGGGAAAAAGAGGAGATTTTCGCTCCTTCACTGCTCTGTTCCTCAACTCCGGTAAGGTGATAACAGTCAATTAACAGTGCCAATGCAGATGTGAGCCCCTTCCGCTTATCTCAGCATTAAAGTTAATTTGGGAGAATAAAAGAGAGCTGATAAGAGCTTTCCAGGGTGACAGATAGGGGATGGTGGCATCTCGTCTCGTCTTGTCCTCGTTTGGGCCATGGTTTCGCTTGTCCCCTCATTAGGCAGGTGCTGTGAGATGGAGCCGAGGGAATCTTATCACTTGCGGCATGCTGAGATTGTGTTTATAAGTGGCAGCGTTAATCAATTAGCTGCCACAGCTCTGGGAGAGGATGCAGTGTTGCCTCTGGTTCTGAAGAGCTGCTTAGCTGTCATGTTAACAGCCCAGGAAATGAGGGCCAGTTCACATACATGAAAACAGAAACAGACTTTCACTTGCTCTCTCTAACTTAATGGCTTTCTTCCAAAACCTACTGAGCAGCATACTAAGGTAGCATAATAACGGAAATGGAAGCTTTGGAAGTCACAGATTTGGAATGCGCAAGTATCGAACCTATGCGCAAATGTCAAACCTACATGATTAACAATAACTGTAACTATAGTAGTTGGTTTTAGCATGCTGCTGCTAAGTAGAAAAAATATATACCAGGGGAGTTTCCTCTGAGGAAGCAATGGAGGCAGTGCCTCCTCAAAATATTGGATGAGAGAGAGAAAAAAAAAAAAAAATGTACTACAAAAATAAAACAATGCCAACATTTCAAAATATAACATTATAAACTGTCGAAATCACTCGTTTTTCTAAAGAAACAACAGTGGCACCAGCAAGTAAATTTACAGCGGGAGTCCGCACCTCTCTCGCCTCCCCTGAGCCCAGTGAGTCTTAATGGACTCCCTAAAGGCATGCGGTGGATTTGGTTGGGGTAATTGAGAATGAATGGGGGAAAGTCCATCGCGATATGACTGGTTAAGTTCGGCTGTGATTGGTTCATGCAATAAATCCCGCCTCTTGTGTTTGTGCATGTTCTGTGTTCACGAATCAGTTTGAATGAACAATATGATGCTGTTAATGGGAAGATTTTTAATATCTTACTGAAAACACATTTTTTGAGATATCAACCTCAAATTTGGAACAAATTGTTTAGAATTACAGCTTTGGATTAAAGCATGTTTTGGAATTTTTTGTTTTTACATGAAACTTGAAAGTAGTGTCTGCCCTGTCTGTGCTCCAAATCATTCAAGATTTACAACAGTTTAAGTTGGAAATTTCACTTGCATATCTCTGCTAAAAAAGTGGTTAACAGATAATAAAAGGAATTTAGCTACTGCATAAATATAATTTAGGACCATAAAATCTGCTTCAAATACAAATTGTTAAATTAAAAGAAAAACATTATCAAGCTAAAATATAGTGCATTCATTTCACTGAACTTTTTTAACTTTTTTAACTTAGTATGAAGCTCAAAATGTATAAATGTAATTGTTAAAATTGCTGCCCATTCAGAGCTTGCCCATTCACACAGAACACGTTTTTGCATTTAGACACGTGCGATTCTGGGTAATGGAATAATAATAAAAATGTAAGGTCTAGATACCCACCTTTTAAAAGTTCTTTCAACTTGATGGCGTTTTTAAAATGCCGTGTCACGCACGAGATGCTGCGATAGACGTGAGACGCGTATGCAATGGTCAAACACGTCCATCTAGTGCGTGTTTACATAGTAAATAACAGAAAAGGAATGCAACGGAATGCAAAACGCGTTCTGTGTGAACGGCCCCTCACTCCTCCCCAACATGCTGCTTCCGTCTTTCACATGCACATAAATTGAGTGTGTGTTTATTTCAGTTGCAGCCAGATGACTATCCTTTGACACCTGGAGGACCAGGATGGGCTTTTGATGGATTGAAAGTGGACAGCTGTCGGGACGCTGGAAAGGTGGCTGCTTGGGGTGCGCAGCGGGGACGCACCCAATTCCCAGGTCTTATTTTGTCAATAAACAGCAGCCAGTGGCACTCAATTAGATAGCTTTATTGACTATGTTCCTGGGGCCATGTCAGATGTCGGCCGGCAACACTGCCTGACGACAGACGCTGACACCTTTCTCAAGATTACAGAAAATAGAAAAGGAGGCAGATAGAGCTGGAGAGGAGAATAAATGAGACAATAGAGAGAGAGAGGAAGGAGAGATTTGTGTGAAGGGGACAGTATGAAACAAGCACTGTCTAAATAAGAAAAAAAAGTGCATAAAAATAAAGCTGTAACTTACTGAGACTTTTTTTGTCTTTATATTACCCTTCCAATGTTTGTGCCTTTACCCAGCCCAATTAAGTGTTATTTGCAACCCAATATTTACTGTGGGACACCAGTCATCATTCAAGCTACTTTAAATTAGTTTTAATGATCAAGGTTGTGCACAATCTGTCATGACTTCCTGTGAGTGAATTTCAAAGAAAAAAGGCATGGTGCTTATGGTTTAATTTTTCAAAAATACATTTAAAATGCAATTCATACAAAATGAACAGATTTTTGTGGGGTTTAAATTTAAACAAAAATATCCAGGTGCTTTAACTTTTCAGAGTAAGAAAAAAACAACAACTTATATTTAATCTCTAATCTTTTATAAATCTTTTTAAGTAATGTTTTATTATTCTTTAAAAACAAGGTCTGAAGCAATTTAAAAGAAATATACATAAATATTTAGGGAAAAAAACAGCCAAAGCAAAGCCGGTGTGGGCATAAACACGATGCAGAAAGTCATTTTGTTGTCATTATAAAACAGAGATGATCCTTTTAACTGTGTTTTATGGTCATTTTTTAATGGCAGCGGCTATTTGCACTAAGTGCAAATAGCGATGGATTCTATTTACACTAATTGAAAATAGCAGCATTTTTAGTGATATGCTATTTACGCTAAGTGCAAATAGCTATAGATTCTATTTACACTGTTAAAATAGCAGGATTTTCTGCTATTTTATACTACTTATTGCAAATAGTGGCAATTATCTGCACCTCAGTATTGTAGCACATTATAAAACAGTATGTGATAACTTATTGAGTGTAAATTTTAATTTTAATTCAAATTATTAAATGGATGCCACCTTATTGGAGCAATAAAGCCCTCCCTACACCTACCCTAACCCTACCCAATACTTTATTTTCAACTTTTTGATTATTTCCTTCATTTTTATTGAAAATAAATGCTTTTCTGATGTGATGTGATTTGAAATTTGAAAAGGGAGAAAAAAAGTTCGCCAAAAGGTGGATTTGAACCCGGGGTTGAGCGCATTAAAATCAGTATGACATATGTTTTACCATCTGTGCCACTGGAGCTGACAAGCAGTCTTTAGTAATGTTGACTAGCCCAATCACACATTGGTGGGCGGAGTTAGTGTGAATAGCCTCAACCAACAAGGTGGGCTATTTGCACTTAGTGTAAATAGACACTCCGTTTTTTAATATTACATAGTTTGTTACATAGTTATTTTGTTAGCATATTTGTTAGCATATTTTGTTAAGGCTAATTGTAGTAAGTCTATGAAAACTTCTTGATATTCAAAAACCATTCTATCCATCCATCCATCCATCCATCCGGCCTATAACCCATAAAGCATTTCCCAAAACTTTCAAATAAGGCTCTGTCAAGCAACGTATGCTTTTCTATTTAAAAAAAAAAAAAAAAAAAAAAAGAAGTTATATGCTATTCATTATTCTGCTTCCTTAAATTAAAATCTATGTACGTAATTTTACTAAAGTGGCTACGTCACAAAACATTTTCAGAGTCATTAAACAATTTAATTTAATTTAATTTAATTTAATTTAATTTTATTTAATTTTATTTTATTTGATTAAAAAACAAAACAAAACAAAACAAAAAACAGATTTACATATTCTTCGTTTTATCATCCCGGATATTATTTGTCATTGACAGTAATAAAAATGCCTTTCTAAATAGAAACCAGGCACCCAAACACTTCTCTCAAGTACTCTTAAGGCACAAACATCTGATTAGATGCCAAGCCAAACAGATTGGACATAAGCTTCTTTATGCAAATTTGCTGGAAGGCAATTAAAAAATATTATAGAATTTGACATTACAATAATAAATGAAACACACCTGCTAATTGTTTGTTGCATCACAGCCTCCTGCTCCTTTGCATACTGTGCACTATATCGTATTCAGTTGCACTTGTATTTTTCTTTGTGTTCTAATCAAGCCCTACAAGAGTCCATGCGTACTTATTTCAAGTGCAACATAAATGCCTCAAATCTCAAGATCTTTCTGAGGGTCTTTAAGGGTTCTCATTCTTAAAAAGTTGTTTTCCTGCTTGCACTTCTTCGCCATTGATTTTTCTTGTTAGCATGGAGGATATACAAACTCTCCATAAAAGAATATTCTATAAACAGGCCTGGTAATTAGCATACACAAGTTTGTTTGGAAACTTGAGAAAACAAAATGCTAATGTCCTTTATATCGCCTCTCCTCATGCAAATAATTCCCAAGCTGCCGTTTCGCACTCTCCCACATCCTCTTACTTCCTCTTGAAGTTAATGGACTTCTACGGTTGGCATTTCTCCTAATAACCAAAATATTTGTCCTTCTTAAGCATTTAAAAGTCTCTCAGGATGATTTGTTTTCTGAGCATCTGTGACGTTAAAGCTAAGAGAAGCAGAATTGCACCTCTTGGTGTGAGGTTGTCCACAGTGGACCCCGTAATGACATCACAAAGTGACCCTGTTGTCTGAGAGGAGACAGATCCGCCATGTGGCGTAGATTAGAATCTCAGTCTGGATCCTGCTTGTGATTACAGTCATTAACTCACTACAGGACACAGTGCTGCACCTGTTCTGGCGTTCAGCAGATGGTGCTGCGTATAGATTCTCTGCGGCGAGTCCCTCCAGTGTTTGTGTTACCGGCCAGGCTTTCCCAAACACGTCTAATACCCTCCATCACTCAGGCCAGCCGGACATTATTAAGTTATGTGGTCGCCGCTGATGGAGCAGACATGTCTGGATTGATCGTAGCAGACGATCGCTTACTGTGAGTGCAAATGAGTGCATATACGCAATCTGGAGTAAAAAGCTATTACGTTTTGCTACGAGTGTGTAGATACAGCGCTTTTAACAAGACTGTTTTCTCGCAGGTGAGGAAAAATGCAATAAATGGAAAAGTAAACACTTTTTCGATGGCTTAAATCCCATTAAAAAATCGAGGCGGAAAACTGTTATGGCTATTAGGCATGTAATTGCTGACAGTGACATACACTAGTCTGGACAGTGAAATGATTCGTTTTGGCAGTGGGTGTGGGCTGTGCATTGGGCCTTTTTAACAAGCTACTTGTAAGTCAGGCAAAGTGTTACTATACTGTAAAAAATGACTGTAATACTTAGAGATGCACCAGTCGACATCAGTTTGAACAGAGTGATGGCCAGTCAACCCTTCTTTTTTTTTTTTCCGGCTGATCTCCTTTCTGGACATGCACACAAACTGCATTGCAGTATCTTCCGAAATGTACTTTTTGTGGAAATATTACAAAGTCTGTAAACAGAACATTAACTGTGGCCAGAAATGGTATACACAGACACACACAGAGATAAAAAAAAAAAAAAAAACTGCTCAAGCTACATGTAGCTTCTTTGTTTCGATTGTGATTTTAATTTAATGCCTTTAATTTCAATTGGATACAGATATATATATATATATATATATATATATATATATATATAATTTTTTTTTCCCCATTTAAGGCCAGTTTGGCCTGTTATAGAGCGAATAAACATCTTGATCATGTACTCTTTCATTCTTTTCTGACTCTTGTTTAAAATTTAAAAAAAATTAAAACAAACACACACACATACATACAGTCATGGCCAAAAATATTGGCAATACCTTGCAATTCTGTCAGAAAATGCATCCCTTCTCTCAGAAAATTGTTGCATTTGCAAATGTTTTGGTACTCACATGTTTATTTTATTTATTTTTTTGCATTGGAACAACACAAAAAAAAAACAAAAACAAACAGAAGAAAAGTCAAATCTGATACAATTCCACACAGAACCCAAAAAATGCACTGGACAAAATTATTGGCACCCTTAACTTAATATTTGGTAGCACCCCCTTTGGAAAAAATAACTGAAATCAATCGCTTCCTGTAACCATGAATGAGTTTCTTACACCTCTCTACTGGAATTTGGGACCACTCTTCTTTTCCAAACTGCTCCAGGTCATTCAGATTTGAAGGATGCCTTTTCCCAACTGCTGTTTTGAGATCTCTCCACAGGTGTTCTATGGGATTCAGATCTGGACTCATTGCTGGCCATTTCAGAACTCTCCAGCGCTGTTTGTAACCATTTCTGAGTGCTTTTTGAAGTGTGTTTCGGGTCATTGTCCTGCTGGAAGACACATGACCTCTGGTGGAGACGCTAAATTCTTTGGTAATCATCAGATGTCATGATACCGTTCACACAGTCAAGGCATCCAGTGCCAGAAGCAGCAAAGCAACCTTAAAACATCGTTGAACCTCCACCATGTTTGACTGTAGGGACTGTGTTCTTTTCTTTGAAGGCCTCGTTTCTTTGTCTGTAAACAGTGCCATGATGTCCTTTACCAAAAAGCTCTACTTTTGTCTCATCTGTCCACAGTACGTTCTCCCAGAAGGATTGTGGTTTTGTCACATAAGTTTTGGCAAACTCCAGTCTTGCTTTTTTATGCCTTTGTGTCAGCAGTGGTGTCCTCCTGGGTCTCCTACCATAGCGTCCCTTTTCATTCAGATGGCGACGGATAGTGCGAGCTGACACTGTTGTACCCTGTGTCTGCAGATCAGCTTGAATTTGTTTGGAAGTTAATCGGGGTTCTTTATCCACCATTCGAACAGTCCTTCGGTGTAATTTTTCATTAATTTTGCTCTTCCGTCCACGTCCAGGGAGGTTAGCTACAGTGCCATGGGCTGTAAACCTCTTGATGATATTGCGCACAGTGGACACAGGAACATTAAGATCTCTGGAGATGGACTTGTAGCCTTGAGATTGTCCATGTTTTTCCACAATTTTTTCTCTCAAATCCACAGACAACTCTTTACACTTCTTTCTTTTCTTCATGCTCAGTGTGACACAACACAAAGGTTGAGTCAACTTTTCTCCATTTTAACTGGTTGCAAGTGTGATTACTATATTGCCCGCACCTGTTACTTGCCACAGGTGTGTCTAAATACAAATTACAGGAGCATGCTTGAAAAGCAATTATTTCTTACAATTTTGACAAGGTGCCAGTAATTTTGTCCAGTCCATTTTTGAGTTCTGTGTGAAATTTTATCAAGTTTGACTTTTCTTCTCTGTTTTTTTGTGTTGTTGCATTGCAAACAGAAACAATAAGTACGTGAATACCAAAACATTTGCAATTGGAACAATTTTCTGAGAGAAGTGTTACATTTTCTGACAGAATTGCAAGGGTGCCAATATTTTTGGCCATGACTGTATATATATATATATATATATATATATACACACACACACACACACACACAGTTCTTTGCGGAAGTATTCATTGCCCTTCATTTTTTTACGTTTTGTTATGTTGCTGCCTTAGGCTAAACTGCATACACCATAATGACAAATCAACAGAATTGTCACAACTTTGTAAATTTATTTAAAAAAATAAAAACTGAAATAAGTACATTGCATATGTATTCAACTCAGTACTTAGCTGAAGCACCTTTACAGCCTCAAGTCTTTTTGCGTATGATGCAACAAGCTTTGCACATTATCATTTGGCAATTATATGTCATTCTTCTCCTCACCTCTTCACCTCTCAAGCTTTGTCAGGTTGGATGGGGGCAGATGCATATTTTCAGGTTTCTCCAGAAATATTTGATTGGGTTCAATCCCAGGCTGTGGCCGGGCCACTCAAGGACATTCACAGATTTGTCTATAAGCCACTCTTGCTGTGTGATTAGGCGTCATTGTCCTGTTGGAAGGTGAACCTTCTGCCCAGTCTGAGGTTCTGAATTCTCTGAACTAATTTTTCATTAAGGCTATCTTAATATTTTGGTGCATTGAGCTTTTCTTCTACTCTGATGAGTCCCTCAGTGCCTGACGCTACTAACACACTTTACTTTTGGGATGGTACTCTGCAGGTGATGAGCAGAGCTGGTTTCTCAGATTCTGAGGGTCCTTTAGGTGCTTTTTTTTTTTGCAAATTCTAAGCGTGTTTTCATGTGTTTTCACTGAGGAGAGGATTGAGTTTGGCCACACCGCCATAAAGCCCAGATTGGTGGAGTGTTGCAGTGATGTTTGTCCTTCTGTAGGTTTCTCCCATTTGCATATATGATCATGGAGCTCAACTAGAGTGACCATCAGTTTCTTGGTCACCAGTCTAGACAAAGACCTTCTCCATCAATTGCTCAGTTTGGCCAGGAGGCCAGCTCTTGGAAGAGTCCTGGTTGTTCCAAACATCTTCCGTTATGGATAATGGAGGCTACATGCTTCTGTGAAACTTCAGTGCAGCAGAATTTTTTCTGAACTCTTCCCCAGATGTGTGGCTTGATGCAAACCTGTTTCTGAGCTCTACAGGCAGTTCTTTTGACCTCAGGACTTGGTTTTTGCTCTGATATGCATTTTCAGCTGTTAGACTTTTATTAAGATGTGTGTGCCTCTCCAAATTCAATTGGATTTGCCACGTTATCGTTACTCAAAGTGTAGTAACATCTACAAGCGATATGAGTGCTCCTGAGCTAAATTTCAACTGTCACAGAAAAGGGTATTAATACTTATACAATGGAATCTTTTAAGTTATTTATTTTTAATAAATTTGTAAAAATGTTAAAAACCTGTTTTTTTGTTTGTTTTGTTTTGTTTGTTTTTTTGCTTTGTTGTTATGGTGCATGGAGTGTAGATCGATGTGGAAAAGAAAGTAATTTAAAGCAGTTTAACATAAGGCTCCAAAAACATAACAAAATGTGAAAAATAAATAAATAAAGGGGTATGAATACTTTCGCAAGGCACTGTATATATATATATATATATATATATATATATACGCACATTTTTTTTTTCTTATCAGTCAAGTATAGTGTTTTATGTTCCATATTATGTTGTTAAATAAATTAATGTTTTTTGTACTATTTTAATGGTGTTTGGTATTCGTATGATATTGTGCACCTTCTGTATATTAGTATTTACTTCAGCTTGTGGAAAAGCTACTTGTGATGAACTTTAATTCTTCATTTTACTTCTCTTTACCTGTATTTTATGATGGTTGTCAGTATATCATGAGGTTAAAAAAAAAGAGAGTTAGTTGCTTAGTGTGAAGGACATTTTAAAAATTTAAAGAAACTTTCTTTCACTATTAACAAACTTAATAGAACTAGTATTAACATTAGATATATGTATAAGCTGCCGCTTTTTTAATACAGTGTATGAATACAACGCTCAATGACAACTTTTTCAGTTACTGTACTGTATGTCTATAATCCATGGTTAGTTATTTTGCAGTGACCTTTTCAAAAGACAGTGAGCTACAGTCTTGAGAGCGCTTGTCTACGCTGAGAGGACTTTAAATGAACTGCCACACTCTTATGTCACATTTGCACGGCTTGGATGTCAGCGCATCCTCAAGAATGCCAGGCTGAACTAATTACAGGAGTGTTTTCAGAAAGTAGAGAACGTGGGTAGCATCGTTCTCCAAAATGTCCATTTTAAATTTGCCCTGTTCTTACATGCTAAGATGCCTCAGAAATCAAAGAAATGATACTCCTGTAATCACTTGGAATGAAGCGAACGCATAATGAGCGTAGCATTTGCCAGGTGGTGGCACGTATTTAATGACTGTTTTTAACATTGTTCTTTAACATAGATCAATGTTTATTTGGAGTTGGAAAAACATCGATCTCTTGATGTCATCAGACTTTGATGGCAGTTTGGCAGCACTTGAGTAACTACGTGCAACTCATCAACAGAAAGAAGAAGTAAGTGTAAGAAGATCCAGCATTAGCAGTGAAATGTGCTGGAGTGGGTCGGGGAAAAAATGATAGACAGAGTCAGACAGTTGGAAAGAGTAAAAGTGGCCAAAATAGAGTGGAAGAGAAGAAAAGGAAGCAATTTCAAGTATTGCAAACAGGCAGGTAAATTTGGACTGCTGTGCCGACTTCAAATAGAGGTCCCACGTCAGTTTTTCAGCACAGATGCTTCTGTGTGATTAGTTTTAGTTCCGCCAACCTTTAGATATGGAAAAGACAGCTCAGGTACTCACAATGTCATATAAATTACAGCCTGTCTGGCAGGTGGCTGGATGGACACCAATTTCAAATTCTTGCTCAGTGAATCATCGTGTAACAAGGTAATTTGTTTTCCTGCACTTGGAATCTTCATTTCCTCCACACCAATTACAAAGTGATCTTCAAAATTAGTTTTTTTTCTCCAATGTTCCAGAAGTAAATCATATTACCTCACTCAGAGAGACACAGAGGGAATATTCATGCAATTCTTAATTGTATCAGAAGTCATTAAATTATGCCCCAGGAGATTTTTTTTTTTCTCTTTTATATGACAGATGCTGAAGTTTTATGACAGGAAAGGGACACAAGGATGTGTCCTTTCTGTTAGAGCACACTGTCATTATATGAATGAATGAATGAATGAATGAATGAATGAAGGTCAGCAAGTTTTTTATGCTTATGCTCATTTATTTATTAGAACATTTATAAACAGTAATATTGTGAAATATTATTGCTGTTTAACTGTTTTCTGTTTTAATGGATTTTAAAATATATATTTTTTTCCTGTAATTATTCCAAAGATGAATTTTCAGCAGCCATTATTCCTTATATATTCAAATTGTGAATGAATGAATTTTTTGGAATCTTGAATCAAGATACATACAGACGGAAAAATGTTACCTACCTTTTTTTTGTTAAAAATTAATAAATATATAACAAACCTATAATTATGCAATTATACAATTATATACATTTCTAATAAATAAATAAATAAATAAATGTGTGTGTGTGTGTGTATATATATATATATATATATATATATATATATATATATAAACACACACTATAATATGTATTTCTATAGAAGCCACAAGGCATTAAAATGAAAGAAAGAAAGAAAGAAAGAAAGAAAAAGAAAAGAAAAGAAAAGAAAAGTTTTTACAATTCTAGCCTAATTCCTGGGTGAAGAACTACATTGCCATTATCCTAAGAAAAGATACACCAATCAGAAAAGTCATTGTTACCATGGAAACAGAAAACCACTCCAAAAGTGTTCAGCAGTGACCACCCACTCCCATGAAGCTTTGCAAATATGTAGTCAGCCTGCTTGCAGGAGTAAGTCATTTTCATTCTCTTTTCTCCTTTGAATCAAAAAGATTCATTTTAGTTGTTTGGTTTGGTTCAAGGCTTAGAACTCTTATTAAAGAATCTTCATTAATGTCTATAGAGAATTAAAAACGATCAGAAATGAATGAAACATTTCAAGGCAGTCAACAACAGCATGTTGTCACAGCATCCGCTCACAGTAGCCATCAGCCCTGGATTACTGATGGAACGACTTTTTTCGAGAGCACACATAAACGTACACATAAAAAAGGAAGAGGCACCAGATTGAAAGCAAGAGTAAGAGAGATGCGTCTGGGCTGCCGGAGGCAATTTTAAGACAATTGCTCCACTATTCATCCTGTTATTGCAGACGGCCCCACTTCATCAGAAGGACACCGGGTCACACCTCCACAGCAGATTACGCTGATGCATAAACAAGAGATGTAGTTGTGTATTGCCGGTGGGGAGACATGGAAGTTTGATTTGGAAGAAGGAAGCTACGCGACTCTTAAGGCCGAAAGGACTGTAAATCCCTCGTCTAACTCATGCATAGCACTCAAACAGTCCAACGTTCCCCAGAGGAAATGAGTTTCCCTCAATGCAAAGCAAAACAAGGCCTCATCTCTGCCCAATTTAATTCTGTATACCCAGAGCCCAGAGAGCATAACATCCATCCCCACTACCGGGAGACAGCTGCTCCGTCTATCCGCTTTTCCAGTCTCTCTCTACAAATAATATCCTCTGTATACAGGATAAAGCCTGTGAAGAGATCAGGAGAAAGAATGTGGAAATAATGAGATGGCGGAATCCCAATATTTTTCACGTGGCTAACGTTGCCGATTATCTTTCGGTCTTCCGTTTTTGGTTCCATGTCAAGCGTAATGGAATTATAACACGTAACTTCAGAGAAAA